>JAJOOH010072370.1:0-19379 GCA_029582605.1 Solanum gracilifrons
ATTGCATTTGACATTTTCAATCAAAACCTAATCACAAAATTCAGAAGAAACTAAACCATACAAAACTTTAAATTAACGTTTTATACTGGAAATTAAAAAATAAAACGAATTCCTACCTTATTTTCTTGGGGAAGAAGATGAAGTCGTCAAACAAAGAGAACCAACATTGATCTTGCTATGGAAAAAACCATGAAATCGAAAAATTAGGGCTGCCAACAGCTATTTTTGGGTTTAAAATTGGGGAAGATGACATAATTTGATTATATAATTAATAATAAAGAAAGAAAATGACACGTGGCACTTTTAAATTGGTCCATGGCAGTGAAATCACTGAATGACGCGCCTCATGTGCGTGGTAACAACCCAGACGAGGGAATGGGTCAAAATGGCCCATTTACAACGATATTAAATAGTTCTGTGGGGTGATAGGACACTTTGAAAGTTAAGGTGCCTTTATGCAAATACGGGACAACTTTAATTGTGTCTTTATGCCTTTTCTCATCTTCAGATACAACTCTCGTGCTCATTTTGATGTCACTATATGTGATCAGTGAACAACAAAAAATTAATGTCCAATACATCAAGAGATTGAATCAGATGATATTCCAGTGAACCTCCCAACTTATGCTATGTAATCGAGGAAAACGAGGAATATATTCCAGTTAACTTTCAAACTAATGCTAATGTAATTGAGCAAGAAGTGTCTCAAGGTAAGTAAACATCTTAACTGGTTTATTATCTATTAAGTGAATCCATTTAGTAGTATTACTTTGCAGTTGGATATCTATTTCAAGAAATAAGTGAAGGCTCTAAGGAGCACGAGCAGTAACCCAACATTGGTATTGGTAAAACCAAAAGCTTGTTAGACTTTTTCAACTATTTAAGAGATTTTTTCTAGTTTAGTAAGATCAATGCGAGTAAAACTTATAAGTAATTAAGATCCTCAATCTGTCCTAAAAACAAGAAGCAACTCCAATGTTTCAATTAATGCGATAAAACTTTTTATAGATGCATATAGTTTAAAAATGAAATGAAGCTTATTGTTAATACTAATGATTATAAACGTCTAATGAAGTCAATATATATATGTAACCATAAGACTTTAAAAACATGTGGTCTTAGATATTCCATAACATTTCTGCAGCTAGGAATCATATCATAGTAGTTGTTATACTTATCTCAAGTTTGTTGTAGATCAGGAGGTCGGAGAAGCTAATAGTAAAAGTGAAGAAGTTGGTCAAAAGAATAGCAGTCGACACAACTTTGTGAACTTAAATGGTGATAGTTCGTATTTTGAAATTGTTATAAAAAAAAATACACACTACTTCTATAGTAAGGTTTAATAATGAGTACATTTTGTTTTCACATTGTCTAGATTTTTCATTCCTTTAGGTACTAATTATTTTGCTTAAACTCTAACGATCATGTTTGTTTGATGAATATTAGACTATCCCGATCAGATTCGCCCTAAGGACAAACATAGTCAACATGAAGAATATGAGTTAGTTTAATGAATAAGGACTAGAATGGGGATTGGAAATAGAGTATAATGGGCATATGGTTATCATAAAAAGAGGATGGTCTGAATTTTTAAAAGATAACAAGATATCTAGTGATGAAACTCGTAGCTTCAAGTTGATTCGGGACCATGTGTCTAATGTTTTGCAGGTTTAGAAGATCCCAACACCCAATTCCTTGCAATAAATTCGCTACACGTTCTTCGGATTTCATTCTGGCTATTTTACTTTTTCTTAGGAAGATACTAGATAGATTTATATTTATTTACTTTAAAAAGACAGGCAAACGTGCAATTTATTTGCTAGGGTACTTAATTTCAGATATCTACATAAATTGTCTTCTTATAACTACAAGTATATGTATTCAGCAAGTGCTCTAGTAAGTATTTTATTTTGTTAACGTTATGGAAAATAACTCTTGCTTTGTTTTGACTTATACATGTTAAAATCTTTTTTTCGAATAGTCAATTATTAACTAGCAAATGAGTACTATTTTGCAACTTTGTGAATAATTATAAGCCACGATGGAAGTAGAGAGAGAAACTCTACCTTCTCACTAAAATAAAAATATGAACCATGAATACATTCCATGAAGACCTAAATCCACCAGCCCCGCCAGATAAAGGAGGATTAGAATCAAGCAAGAACTGAGGGACCAGAAGTGATAGAGAAGTCTTTCGAAACATAGTAATTTCTCCCTATCCCCTTCGATAGAATCACCTAAAAAGGACCAAATCACTATAAGAAATATGCTCGAGGATGAGCAGCCCTCAGGCCTTAATAAGGATAAACAATAAAAGGATAAGAAACTGCCACATGAGGATGAATAAGGTGACCACATTTTATTAATTACTATCAGATGAAGAAATAAGAAGAATCTATAAATCATGGAAATATTTTATTAAATGGGCAAAAGAATAACCTCAACTATCTGAAAGAGATATTGATTATGTTGTGGAGAGATTGAAAAAGACTTTCAAGTCATGCACTTATAGAAAGCTGGAACTGCAACAGCCCTGGCGAGTCTAATCCTAAGTTGGAGCAAGAAGCAAGGCATTGGACGCATCTTAACTAATTTAGCTCACGACTTATATAACAACATTTTATAAAGAGGAAAACTTACATCGAATTCTATAACAAGGACCTTGATTCATCAACAAATACATTTGATATGTCAAAACGTGGCATTCAAATTTTATTGCCTCCAAAGCAAGAGAAAATTTTCACCTCCGAAGCAAAATATGGGCAAAGAAATAAAGAAGAATCCATGATAGCATGGAAGAGTACTCACCCTTGAATTTGAATATACAAGAGTCTGCCAACAAAGTCTCATGTCATCTACCTGAATATGCACTATATTTGATAAGAAAATAGCAAGTGTAGTATCAATACACAATCCCAGTTTACTTGTAGGATCATACAATCATTTCCAAAACATGAATGTAAATAAGAAACTACAAAATAGTAAACCAGGTGAACACATATACCACGCCCACAATGTAATATAGATTTTGAATCACAATGTCCTAAGTCAACTAATGCATGAAACATGCCCACATGATAAAAAATTACACATACCTAGTCCTCTCATGGAACCCATAATGTAATAAAAATTCCCAATTGTTAGATCGAGAAATATTTTGATGATTGACAAATAGGGGAATACATGAAAGGAACAAGTTGCGCGACATGTTCCTTTCAGGCCAATTCCGACTGAGATTAGGAGAATGTTAATCTCGAGAAGAAGAATTAATTTGGTGGGGGATGGGTTACTTAGCTTTTACGACAAGAAACAACTCTAGATAGTTTCCTGTTATAAATAATTTTTACAAGGAAGAGGAAACACATAATAAATAAACTCTGTTAACATGGGATTACAAATCTTTCAAGGAGTAGGAACCACTACAAAGTTAATGAGTTAAAGTTGAAGAAGGAAAGATCTTTGGGTCTATAAATAGGGCAATGTTATCTCCAAAGAAACCTGCACACTTAAGCACAAAGTTACAAGCATAATAAAATCAAATAGAATGAGTTCATATTTGAGTGATTTCTGATTACGAAGTGTTGCCAACACAAGGAAACAAGATTGAAGAACCTAATCAGCCTCCAAAGTGAGAGTTACTTCTCTCAGATCGGCCTCTGGTCGGGTTATGAGGGTGAAGGAAGATGTCATTCCAAATATGATTTTTTGAACTCGGTATGGTCATTATGAGTTTTTGGTAATGTCGTCTAATTGTACTAATACCCCGAGCGCATTTATGGACTTGATGAATATAGTGTTTCAATATTATCTAGACATGGTTGTGATTGTGTTTATTAATGACATTCTGATTTACTGAAGGACTGATGACGAGCATGTCGAGAATTTGAGGATTGTGTTGCAAGTCCTCAAGGACTAACAACTATTTGCAAAGTTTAGTAAATGTGAGCTTCAGTTGAGGTCTGTGGAGTTTCTTGATCACATTGTTTCAAGTAAGGGAACTAAGGTAGATCAGAAGATGAATGTGGTTAAGAGTTGGCCTAGACCTGTATCCCCTTAGGATATTCAAAGTTTCTTGGGTTCTGCAAGTTATTATAAAAAGTTTATGGATGCGTTTTCTTCGATTGCCTCTCCATTGATGGCATTTACCCAGAAAAAGTTAAGTTCTTATAGTCAGTGATGAGTAGGGGATTTTGAATCATTTAAGCTTAATACTCGGGAAATTAGCATCCTCAATGCCTATTTTATGTCATAACTGATGTTGAAATGTTAATATGCAACAATGAAGGCAAAAGAGAAAGGCAAGGACACTACGAGGTAAATAAGAGCGAAAAAGCTTAAAAAGTTGAAGGAAAGCAAAGCTGGTACTCGCCAAAGCCACTCGGCGAGTCACCGAGTTGACCTTTAGCTCGCCTAAAGTACCAGCAGGCCAACCCATGGATAAGACTAACTGGGTGAGCAAATTAGCAGTTTGGCGATGCGCTGAAGAGATTGGCGATGTTGATCTCAATCACCAAAAGTTACAGAAAAGAGATGGTGAAAAGCCATGCCATAAGGCAAGAGGAGGAGCACTCGGCGCATCGCCGATTAGGTCGGCGATTTCATTCCCCGAGCCTACACCCTGGACACGATTGGAACTCGAGAACCATTGCTGGTACCCAAGAGAACCATTGGCCTGACTCAATACTCAGCGGAAGACTTATTAAACATTAGATGAACTCAAAAGAAAGGTTTCTTAAACAGTCTCAAAATAGATAACTTAGAATATTTTAAAGAAAACATTCAATTGGCGAAAAGAGGTAACTCAAGTCTAGAACATTAACAATTGAAAATGAAACAGACTTCTCAAAACTCTACTCTCTATGTATCCTCTAAATACTGTGATAGACATCATGATAAAACCCATGATATCTTAACAAAACTGAAAAATAAACGGGAATCCTACGGAAACAAGGAGCCTCACCAAAAAAACTCGAACTGCAAGTGGTATCAACAGATCGCCTGTTGATGACCATAGTTACCTGTATCTGCATCATGAAAGATGCAGGCCAAATGGCGTCAGTGCATGCAAGGGGAATTATAAAGCACATACATAAGATTGATCTGATAGAATGGAAGAACATACTCACCTCAACTCAACTCAACTCAACTCAAAGATACTCAAGAATACTCAAAGATACTCAAAGATACGCAAGATACTCAAATTCAGAAATATTGAACTCAATTCCAGAATAGTCAAATCATTATAAAGCAACAAAGAAAAAATGCATCATAAAGAAAGCTTTTAAAGTAGTAAATGACAACTCAAAGTATTTAAAAATACAATAATAACTCTTTACTCTTATTTGGGAGATTCTGTAACTGACAACCATCACTATGAGCTATATGATGATACAACAGCTCGCCACGATGCCAAAACTTTCCTTTACCTTGTTGGAGTATAAGACATCCTAAACAAAGTGGATCCACTATGCTATGCTTAAAAGCAATAAGGAACCATCTAAAAGGTATGACCCTTTACCCATGTTGGCATATGGTTTATGAGGACTTTGAGTTGTTTGAACTCGTCCCCATATCGGTGCTCAATACTACTCCCAATAATATAACTCATACTCATATGTGTTAGAAAAATTTCCTCATCCTCAACTTTGAGATTATTACTCAAAAGATTCTCTTAAAAGAGATAGTGCTCAATTCCTCATAAACTCATTTGGAAATCAACATTTCCTCTCGTTTTAAATGTAAAAGCATTTACTCTTGGGAATACTTAGTTTCCATATATTAATTTTGAAAAATGAAATTCAACTCTCCTCATTCTCATACTCAAGTACTCAAGTCTTAAACAAGTTTTAAAAGATTGTAAAAGACTTCTTAGAATGACTCAAAGAGCTTCCTCAAACTTGACTCTTAACTCTATCTTGAATTTGAATTATGAATTCAAGATTCATGGCATGGATATGCATGATCACTTAAGGATTAATCAAGACTTTAAGTGTAGATCTCAAGTAGAAAACATGGGTACGATTCGTGGGAACTCGCATGGAAAGAAGGTCAGAAGGGTAGGGGACCTGGCGACCCTGGCGCACTGAGTGGCGCAGGGGGCCAGACCCAAAACTACTGACCATTGTTTGGGGCGCACTGAGTGAAGCGTCATGCCAGGCCCCAAACAAGTGGGCAGTAATTGTGGCGCTATGGTGGCACGCCGCCCCATGCCCTGCCAGAATTTGATGAATTTTCTTATTCAATCTCATGACCTAACACATCTAGATTCGAACGATTTCCCTCAAACTCTTTTGGATTCTTAAACTAACCACATTTACAATGAAATTCACACATAAATCTATCAAGAAAAATCTCATTTTGCAACCCTCACCTCAAGAACTCAATAAGAACTCCATTATCAAAGAACGAAGCATAAAACCTCAAAACTCAAATCATTCAACCTCAAGAACGAAATTACAGATAAAAATCACATGATTGATGTGTGGGTGAACTAACCCAACACTATGAGAACTTACATATATCGTAAGGATCAAATCCTTGGCGAAACTCCTCAACAATCGCAAGAATTTTGAACGAACGCTTGAACTTCTCCTTTTTCTCTTCTTGCAGTTATCTCTAAAATCCTAAGCATGTTTAGGAATTATGAAAACTGATCCCAATCAGCTTAGAACCCATTTGGGGTAACCAAAATGTGAAAACTTAGTGGGGTAATGAAAAGACCAAATTTCCCCTCCTTAATTCGGATGAATTTTCTTAACTGGATAGGTTGTACTCAAATGGGCATATCTCCCTCATCCGAACTCGTAATTTAGCAAACTCGGTGGTGTTGGAAAGAGGAATAAAAGATTTTTCATCCGATATCTCATGGGCCACCTAAATCATCCTGTACTCAAAGTTATGATTGTTTGATGTTGACCCAAAACTAATAAGTTAAGACTAACTTACAAAATTCTCAATTTAGCTCTTCCCAATTTAGTTCTTTCTAAAATTTGCTCTTTCTAAAACCAAGGTGTTACAATATCTCCCTTTTGGGAACATCAGTCCTCGAATGAGATCACTCTAAATAGGACAAATGGTGGCAATATCTACAACCCAATTCAAACACCAATATACAATTCAACACAACATAGTATATCAATTTAAAGAGTTTTAAAAAAATTCATTACCTTGGTCTTGAATTTCTTCGGAAGGGAAGAGATGTGGGTATCTCTTCTTTATATCTTTCACGCCCCATGCCTACACCTGGGCGGGACTGGCACTCGAGAACCATTGCTAGCCCCAAGTGAACCGTTGGCCTGGCTTAGTACTCAGTGAAAGACTTTACTCAACAAAGATAAATCCATGTAATAAAGTAGACTGTTGTAAATGAAACATTCAACTGGCCAATAAGGCAAATGATTAATTAATGTTTCAAAGACACTTCATCCAATTCTAAGAATCAAAGATCGTAAATCAGTATAAATCCCAACTAAATGAGTTGGGTCGAATCCCACAGGGAGTGGTACGTGTTTCAGATTAAATTGGGAAGTATGAACATGTTCAAATTAGTCATATGAGTAAAAAATATCGAATAAAGACATCATTCAAATTAAGGTGACACGAATGTCAAATGGGGGGTTTTTGGTTTTGATTAACAACTACAAACAGCCACAAACAATACATATTAACAATAATAAGACGGTTTCTTGGGATGTGATCGATTATAGGCAACTAAGGACATATGTGTAATTGCAAGTATTAGTAAATAGCTAGATATTAGTGAGTAGGCAAGGCTGTACGGGAGGTAAATTTTCTCTCGAACAATTTACCCCGAATCAAGTGATTTCTCTCGAACATCAACAAGCATGCAAAATAAGAGCAACCCACACCTTAATCCATTCACTCTCTCGAGCTGAATGTGTGGGATTGAGTTTAAGATTCACTCTCTCGAGCTAAACCCAGGTCAACCCAATACCCACAAACCATCAATCAATAATTTTAGTTCTAAAACAACTCTCTCAAGCAAGCCAAGAACACAAACATAGAACTGCATTTGCAACTACAATTCTTAAATTAAACCACAATTAATGATTAAACTCACTTCTAAATAGCATTTAA
This sequence comes from Solanum gracilifrons, assembly GCA_029582605.1. NCBI lineage: Eukaryota > Viridiplantae > Streptophyta > Magnoliopsida > Solanales > Solanaceae > Solanum > Solanum gracilifrons. The sequence goes on from JAJOOH010072370.1 coordinate 8,098, forward strand.
ACTAACAATTAGCAATACTCATAAAATAAATCATCCCATAAACACATGATCACACCCCAAGAGTTGGTGTTTTACCTAGACATTATAAAAAGGTAAAAACAGTTACCAAATTGATTATCCATCAACTGGGTAAGAGTAATTTCGTCCTTACAATGCTCTAATTTGAAGAATCTCAAAGACCCACTTCCAATTTCTCAAAAGTGAATTTCTTCAATCCTACACAGCTAAGGAAAAACTATAGAAAAATGTCTCCAGATGCTCAAAACTTAATAATAGATTGTTCTAAAGAGTATTTGATACTCAACTAAATGTTCGTATTTATAGTTGCCAAATATGTGCTGCGAAGAGTCAATTGGCGAAGTATGTCGGGCTCGCCGAACCACTCGGTGAGTCACCCTTTGGTCTCTTCCATCGCTCTTTTGCCTTGATACTCAACATCCTCAAGGTTTGTAACTTTGGGCGATCTATCTTGGCTTCACGGAATCACTTGGCGATCCACTAACTACTTCTTTTCATGCCAACGTGGTTCTTTCCTTCAGGGCTTGGCACACTGGAACTTTAGGCGGTCTGATGAGCCACTCGGTGACACACCAAGTGCTCTTGGCGATCCTCAGGGTCGCCCTTCTTCATTTCTTTAGCTTGGTTTGTTCCTTTTTGACTGTTAGTATCTTTACTTTGTTCCTCAATACATATACCTGAAAATCAATGAATTAATATCAGTTATTGTCACCAATTAAGCATTTGAGGACACTAAATCTATGTAAACAAATCCCAAAATGAATCTAAATCTTGTACTCAACAACACCCCCAACTTAAACTTTTGCTTCTTCTCAAGTAAACTCAAGTTCAGCAGTTCAAAAAGGATGTCTCAAAAAGTGCTACGTGAGACTCAATCATGAATGGACACAACAAGACTCAACTTACTCATGCAAGGATCAATTGTGAACTCAAAGATTCAAATTGTGATTCACCATTATTAAAGATTCTCAAGTTCATAATACTTGCTTCAAATGCAAGTTCAAGCTCAACAAAGGTGCTCAAATGCCCTCACAACAAAGATGATTCTATATTCACACACATTTCTCCAACAATTTATAGCTCCAGAATTAGACACGACTCTCACACTCACAAATATGAACACATGCATGACTTCACCCATAGGTTTTCCCTTATTATCCAATCAATCATTCGTTTCAGCTCATTTAAGGTCAAAAAGGTCTTTCCAAGGCTTGTAACGGGGTTGAGTGTAAATGTATGGTCATTTAGGCTCAGTAGCTGTTACCCTTATGAAATATGGTATTAATATCACTTTTCTTTAGAATTTTTACTCATGCTCAAAATTCACCCATTATTCAACTTCAAATGAGTTTGCGGACACCCTATTTCTTTTGCAACTTTCAAAACATTATTTCATAACATTTTCATTCTTTTTCTTTTTCTTTCTTCTTTTCTTTCTCTTTTTTTTATATGGAGGGGTTCCATATTTTTCTAGATCATGGCTCAAAGGGGAATTCTTCGCATATTTTGATTTACCTTTTCTTTTAACCACACCCCAACTTAGGCTTTTGGCCTAAGTTGGCTATTCAAACAAATCACACTTCATGAGAGTTACGAGTGGATGGAACAACATGGGTCACATTTGTTTAAGTTTCTTCCAAAATAGGATAAGGTTCAAAGGAGGTTCAAACAAGGTTCACACATCTCACAAGGTTGGCCACAAAAAGAGGTATATTATCAAATTGTTTCACTCATTAAAATTGTTGCCTAAGATCATTTCAAGTGCTTGCATCACTTACTCAACTGGACCAACAGGGCAAATTATAGGTGTTATCACACAAGGGTCAAAGTAAGCTCATCACACTAGGCATTTGTACCAATATCAAGAAAGACTCCACACTTTCGCTAGTCTGCAATGTTCATCACAAGAGACTCATTCGATAATCGGCTAGTCACAACGAGATGCAAAAAGTTCACACATTGTCTATGCAACTTCATTTGGCCTCATCGTAGCCGTGCATTTATTTTTGTTAGATTAAGAGCACTATACAACTCATCGGTATTGATCATAACCGATACTCAAATTTTGTAAAACTTCAGAAACGTACTAAACTAAGCTAGAGCCTAATATGTAAACTAGTAGACTAAATGGGGTTTAACGTAAAGATTAGAATCATAAAATAACTTCCATTAAGTAGTACAAGTGTTTTTGGGTATAAACGTCAAGGCATGACACCCCAAGGACTACCCAAGGGTCCTTGAGGAGGACCAAGAGGCTGCCCAAAAAGCTGTCAAAAATAGCTTGGATCTACGGATGGGCACCCACGAACAGTGGGTGGACCTATGCCCCGTAGATAGAGGTCGTGGGTCGAGATTGGACCTGCCTTGGTCCTCCCAAACTCTCTGTCCCATCTACGAAATGCCAGCATGGCTCATGGACCCACCCATGATTCGTGGGTGGGAGTTTTCATGAGTCACCACTGCTTTTGGTCCTTAGTTTTTAAGTAGGGGCTTAGCGTTAATTAAAAAACGTTTAATATTAATTAATACACCTATAAATACTTAATTGGACCCTAAACTAAACAAACTAACTCATTCTCACAAGACCCAAATCAAATTCCCAAATACTCTCCCCTCTAATATTTCTCTCACTAGAAACCACCATTGAAGATAAGGCTCAAGAACTCATCTTTATTCTCAAATTTCGTGAAAGATCTTCAATCAAGGTATGGTAGTCTTGATTTATGGATAGTTTCCTTCCATAAAGCCCTTCAAACTCTATTTCTCAAAGTTGAAATTCTCCAGAACCTAGGGTTTTCAATCTATGGCATGTATTCACTTTCAAAATGATTCCAATGTGTTTATTGTCTTATATTATGATAAATTTGATGAATTACTACTGTTTTTATGATGAATTACCTATGAATCCATGAATTCCCCTATTTTGTCAAATTGGATCTCAAAGTGTGGGTGATGATTGATGTGGGTGGATTGTGATCAAATTATGTATGCAATAGTTAATCTAATTGAAATATGTGAATATCCATGTATAGAATGGTGATTAAATATGTGAATCATGAATTGTGATCTATGGTTCTTGATGGGCATTGAATGAAGAACCTATACATGACTATGATAATTATGCATGTGCTTTGTGCATAAATTGAAAAGCAAGGTCTCTATGTTTGAGAAGAAATTATGATATTATGTACATGTTTTATGAACACTTTGAGAGTGAAGTGTCTATGATGATAATGTTGTTGTTGTGTCATTGAAAGGACAATCACACACACACCCCATGCATGAACAATGACTATGATGTGACTAAGGTGTTGATTGAATTATTGAATCATGATATTCCCCTTATCTAATGTAGTAATTCTAGATGTTTGGGTCGAGTTTGATTCCTAGCCCTTATAGGGTAAATTATGAGGGTTTGTACATGTTGATAAGAATTGTTTATGAGCTTGTGATTCACTTAGAAATAGAAGTTCCTATGACTATTGTGTAATTGTGGCATTGTTGAAAGATCATCCTCCCCATACCCTTACACATGACTATGCATGAAATGTCTATAACTATGATAATGTTATTGTGTTGATTGAAAGGCTATTATCATTAACACACTATGAACATGATGTGAAAGGTTTACTCACATATTGATGATTCTAAGGTTGAAAAGCCATTCTCACCTATTGAATCTATGAGCTATGTCATGATATCATGATGGATTGATTGTTTGTGCATTCTTCGATAAACATGAACTTCAGTAAAGACTTAACATGAACTTAATGGGAATTATGCCTAGCACCGAGTGGATATGAATATGAGATGGAAGCTTTTACGCCAGTTAGTTTGGCTTCCCAAATGAAAGCTTTTACATCAGTTAGTCCGGATTTCCAAATGGGTTCCTTCTACGTCAGTTAGTGTGGGTTTCCAAAATGATTATCTCATGAAATGGAAACCTTATACCTTAGTTAGTCCGAGTTTCTAGAAGCAATCTCCCTATCCCGTAACTATGTGCCCACATAGGTCTTTATCTATTGGATCCACCTAAGCTAAAAAATTAGTTCTACCTTAGGCAAGTAGGACACCTCTTTTCGGTGTCGGGGCAAGACACCGGATTCCATGTAGCTCACATGGTCTACGTCGATTAAGGCTATTTCCCTACATGAACAAGAACAAGAACAAGAACAAGAACAAGAACAAGAACAAGAACAAGAACATAACTATGAACAAGAACATGAGTTATGTACTATGGTTGGGGTATGATACTATTCATGCATTGCACAAGTAGGCTTTAAGAGTGGTCATGGTATGTTTCTCTTATTACATGATGATTTATGAGTTATTGAATGCTTTATATGATTTATATACATGAACATGAACTATACTTATGAATTCTTAATGAGCTTTACTTAGTGTGAGTGGGGGTATGGGACTTCACTTATACATTGCACAAGTAAACCTTGAAAGGGGTTATGGTGTGATTTACTTATGCTATGAAGAGATATGAACTTATGCATGTATGGTATGGTGTGTTGCTAATAGTGACTTTCCTTGTTATAAGCTACGAACATGAATGTTTCCTTGAATATTAATATTGACTATGGATGAGATCAAAGCATGATAAATATGAGCATGGTGGCCTAAAAGTAATACTTAGTGTAGATGGGAATATGGGATCCTATCTATGCATTGCACAAGTATAACCCAGGGTTACATATGTGATGGTTCTATTATGATGAGATGATCTTGGTATTTAACTATGTGTGTGAACTATGTCTTGTGATGTTTGGGGTATGCATTATGTATATGTTGGAGATTATGCTTGTTATTATGATGATATCCTTTATGCTATGATGAATTGTACATGAGTTGTTTTATGAGCTACATTCCTCAACTATTTCGAGATGATGTTCAAAATTTGCATATAGCTTGGTTTAAACTAAAATGTCCCTTTTAGAGGATTTTTATGCATGACTTCCATACTTGGTACATTTTTGTGCTAACCCATATTTATACATTTTCTATACGTGTAGGGTTTGGTTATTTCGGTTTCCACCCTCGTGGCTAGGACCATAGTAGATGAAGAAGAAAAAGATTGGTGAGTCCTCATAGTATTCGAGGGCTTGACCATTATGTCCTTTAAGTCCTTTATGTTTTAGAATTTTGTAAGGGCTGTGTCCCTAAGATTGTATTCAAATGTTATAGATGGTTTGAGACATAGTGATATAGGCTCCCTCTTGTTTTATAAAAGACTTCGATTGTAGAGAAAAGTTTTAAATTTCTGCACTTTTTCCTATGATCTGATGTTATGATATGCTATGAGGCTTGTATGAGGTTTCTTGAAGCCTTGTATGCCATGTCACATCTAGGGGGTAGCCTTGGGTCGTGATAAACATTGTATCAGAGCACAAGATTTTGGGATGGTTTTAGGATGTCTCAAATCACGTCTAGTAGTGTGTTGCTCATAAATGTGAAGCGCGCCACATTTTCGAATATGAGGCTATCAGATGTTAAAAAAAACTTCACTTCTTCATTCTCTAAGTCATGCCATACAATTTAGCTTTATTGGGTCTTTCTCCTAATGTGTGCCCTATTGTTTTCAGGATATGACTACTTCAAGGGCTTACATGGAAAGTAATGGGAAGATAGTGTGGAGAAAGAGGTTCCCCTCCAAGCTTCTCTCCAAGCTCCAATTGACCCTATAAGGGACAATGTGACTTATGCGGAGTTTAAGTCCACTATCCAATTATTGGCTCAATCCTTGACGGTGCAAGCCAATAGAGGGGTTGTAACTCCAGAAAATCATATAAGGGGGATGGCTGATTCTAGAGTAAGGGAGTTTTTGGGGTGGTATCCTCCGGAGTTTTATGGATACAAGGTGGAAGAAAATCCTCAAGAGTTTGTGGAGAAGGTCTCTAAGGTGTTAGACCATGTCAGAGTAACTCCGATAGAGAAGGTGGAGTTAGCTTCTTGTTAACTTAAAGGGATTGCACAAATATGGTATGATCAATGAAAAGAGACTAGGCCTGTAGGATTGGGCCCTATAGAGTGGGAAGGGTTCAAGAGTGCTTTTCTAGATAGGTTCTTCTCTTTAGAGATGAGATAATATTTGGTGCTTGAGTTTATCAACCTTAGACAAGGTGATATGACTGTTAAGTAATATGCATGGAGGTTCACTGAATTGTCTAAGTATTTTCCAATTCAAGAGTCCGATCCCAAATCGGGAATGAGTAAGTTTGTGTCAGGATTATCCAATTTAGTGGTAAAAGAATGTTGTATGGCCATGTTTGAGCATAATATGAATATCCCTCATCTTGTAGTGTATGCCTTTGAAATTGAGCAAAAGAAACTTGAAGAAAGGTTGAGGGAGAAAAAGAGGGTTAGGATAGATGATAATAATTCTTCTCTTGAGAAGTCCTTTGGACAAGGTTCTTCTAAGTATCTCCCAAAGTTTAGTGGGGAGTAGGTATCTAACGCTAAGCCTCAAAGAAGGAGCAATAGTGAATCAGTGTTACTTAAGACTACTTGCAAAATATGTGGAATGAAGCACTATGATAGTTGTTTAGCCGGTATGGAAGGTTGTTATGGTTGAGGTGGAAGTGATCACTGATGAGTCCAAAAATTTGACTCATTTAGGGCTTTATTTTGATAAGAATAGTGTCCTCGAATGCTTATTTTGTCTAAATATCTGACAAAACTCTTAAGTTTCAGGTATTTGAAGTTTTAGTGAAAGCATGGACACTTAGGCGCAAAAAGGAACAAAAAAGATGAAAAGAACGATGAAGCTAAAACCCAAGCATCGCGAAGCACACTTGGCGATTCGCCGGACGGATTTACTCCACCCTTTGTTCCAGTACGCGAAGCCCTGAAGGAGAAGGATACAAAAGGCGATGAAAGGAGCAGTTGGCGCTTCACTGAATAGTTCCGCGAAGCAGTACTATACCGTCCAATGGTCCAGAACGTGAAGGTGCTGAAGGCAAGCATAAACCGGCGATGAGACAAACGAAGGGCGAGTCACCGAAGTCATTCGGCGACATGGACTAACTTCGTCGAGGATTCGCCAACACTATTTTCTAAAGTCTATAAATACTGAACTTATTATTATTTTTAATAGTCGAACTTTTATTTTAATTTCCAGAATAGAATAGTACTTTTTAGATATTTTCTCTCATGTTTGGAGAGGGTTTTTGGGAACTTGAAGAAAGGAGTTCATCTTCCCCAAGTTGGAAGTGGGTCTTCTCTATTCGTTTCCCTTTGGTTAAATTAAGGTTTAATTTCTTATACCCATTTGATTTTCCTATTATTTTAGGTGTATTTAGTTATTTCTTGATGTGTGGCTAAAAACCCCTATTCTTGGGGTGTGATTTAGCAAATATTTGTTAAGATTATTGTTGGATCTTTCCTGCTGATAGGTTAGATGTAGTTTAATTGTGATTTCACCTAGTGGTTGTGGTTTAATCTAAAGGGTTTGTGGTTGCAAATACAAACCAACTCATGTGTTTTCGGCTTGCCCGAGAGGGAGGTTGCGAAACCAAGACCACTAGAATGATGGCCTAAGAAGTGGGTCGACATGAGGTTCAACACGAGAAGGTGAGCCTTAGTCCCATATCCTAACGCTCAACTCGAGAGAGTGAGTGGGGTAAGGTGTAGGCTGGTCTTCATGCGGCAAATGAGTGTCCGAGAGAAACGCATTTGAAACGGGGTAAGTTGCTCGAGAGGGAAATTATTTCCATTTAAAGCTTAGCCTAGTCACTATTATCTTACAAATTTCTTATCAAAATCATGTACCCAACTATTTATCTCAACTTGTATTGCGGTCAAACCCCAAGAACATTTCCCCAAACTTGATTTTCTTGTTAATTTTTGCTATTTTTACTAATTGTGACAAAATCCCCAAATCGTTATTTGACACTTTTGTGTCACCCCATTTTATTTAGTATGTTTTTACTCATTAATATCTTTAGCTACGACTAGTGGGAGCTAAATTTTATTTTTCTATCAATTCTCAAAACCACTCCCTTGGGACATGACCCCAACCTTAGTTAGGTTACTATACAATTGACGATCGTAGAAATTCATACCATAGGTTAGTGTCATTGGTCAGGATAAGCATCAAAATGGCGCCGCTGCCGGGGAGTGGTGTTATTTGAGAATTCTTGGATTAGTAGAATTTTTGTTCTTCTTAGTCGTAGTCTAGTTAACTAATTTTTAGTTTTGTCCGGTTTGTCTGTGTGTTGAGACAGGATAATGAGTATACATGATGGGGATGGTGGACAAATGGAGCACCTCCCAGTAGAAGCGATGAGATTCAGAGATCACATCCTGAAATTCAATCATCTAGGAGGAGAACCTTTTCATGAGTCGTGGCTGAGGTTTAAAAAAGTATTGATACAATGTCCAACTCATGAAATACCTGATTTAGTTATACTGGAATGCTTCTATAGGGGTCTAAGTCCCGGAAACAGAGAGTTAATCAACCAACTTATGCCAGGAGGTCGCGATAAATACTCCTATGAGACCGCAACCAAATTCCTTAGACCTTGTGGCTAAAACCAACAAGGATACTGAGAAAGACCAACATTTAATCATTTTGCTAGGTCAGATGAACAACTTGACCCAAAATATCGAGGAACTGGAAGTGATGTCCAAAGAAAAGAGCAAATGCAGACTACCTACTGAGCAGGGCAGTTCAATGGACATTGAAATTAACATATCGAAGATATGTTATTAACCATCCTTCAAAAGCTAAATGAGCAATATATAGTGCTAGAGAAGATTAGAGAAAATGTAGAAGCGTTAAATCAGATGAGCAGTTCTCAGTCTAGATTAATCCAATTAATTGAAACTCTTTTGGGTCACATAATGCTTGATCTTCTCTCCGTCAGAGACAAGACAAGGGGTGGCCAAAGGATGTTTTAGCCAACTTCAAAAGTGTAAGTTAGTGCTCACCTGCGTCGTACCAAGACGTTAACTAAGGTGCTGTTTGGGAGGTAACCCAAAACCCTTAACTACTTTAAGTTTGTTATTTTTGAAATAAAGGTGTTTTGATTTTGTAGGAATGAAGCATGAAAAGTTTGTGAAAAGTGCAGGATGAATTACTCAAATCCAATTGGCGAAACGCCTATTAGATCAACGACCGCTACGAAGATCACCATTTGGATCCTCACTTTAGTTAAGGGTCCTGTAAAACTCAGTGAGGTAGATGAACACTCGGCGGATCACCAAGTAGCTAAGCAAATCCAAATAGTGTCGCCGAATGGGTTAGATCTGGATGGGATTTATAAAACCTCGAGCCTTAACTCTCAATTTTTTTTCTTTTCTCATACCCCTCACTTTCAATTCTCGCGAAAAATGCACCTACTTAGTATTCCAGAATTTTTGTAAAACGTAAGTATTTTAGCTGTTTGAGTAGTGCTTGGATCTGTAATAACCTGTTGCTTAGCATCACAGTCTTGATCTAATCTGCCTAAAAGGTTGGCTCTCCAAACCCTGCATTTTATTTTGGTATGTATGCTCTCATTTAAAGTAATTTTATCCAATGTCGTGTGATGAGCCTTTCTAATGAATTTAGATTATTCTAAGCGCTAAGGCGAACTGGCCAAACCCTTCGGCGATTTGCCAAGCTATTCGGTAAATCCTGCTGAAATTTTGTCTCTCTAAAACTCGATCTAGTTGTTCTGACTTCTTTCGAATTCTTTGCAGAAATGGCTAAATCAAAAGTTGTAGGAAGAAGCAAGCCACCCCAAGACAAAACAAAAGGGATTACAATGAGCAAGGATGGAGATACATTCAGAAGAAAAGTTTCTAAACTTTCCAAGAATTGCGAAAAAGGGAAAGGCAAACACAAGGCCTTTGAATTATCAAATAGGGCTGAGCGGAGAGTTAAGAGCCGGAATGATTCACCAAGGGACAGGACTCCCCAACCTACAATTACTACACCTCCAGTTACAGCGCTAACACTAGTATTAACACCTCTCCTACAAGGCCCTCAGTCGAAATCAAATCGAGAAAAGGCTGAGGGATTGAGGTCAATTCTAGAAGAAAAGCATCTGTCCATAGATTGCGTTATAGATAAATACCCAAAGATAATGGAGTGTCTGAGATACTACAAGTTCCAAATCATCACTAAACCCCATGGCCTTTATATTCCAAACTGGGTAAGAGAGTTCTACAGTGCATATAGTGCAATAATACACCATCCAAAACAATTAGCAGCATCATACAGAGAAGTTATCTATGTGGTTGTCAGAGGCAGGAGAGTGAAGTGTGACAATGAGGAAATCAACGCAGTCTTGGTCATGCCCACAAATATTGGGGATCACTGCCAGTATCTGATTAGAACAAAGAAGCTAGAAGAGATAAAAGAGTGGTTAGCCCCACTAATTGCAGATGAAACTCCAAAGTGGGTGGCAGAAGGAGTTTCGATTGAAAAGAAAGAACTAAACATAGCCGCAAGGTTCCTGTTTGGTTTTATCAGCAACACAATCATGCCATTCCAAAATGAGTTGATCCTTCGCCTTGCCAAGGCAGCCTTCCTAGGTTGCATCATAGAGGAGACTCAGATAAACTTGGGTACAATAATTGCTTTAGAGATACTCATGCATGCAAGACAGAGCCGAACCTCACTTTTATTTCCAGTCTTGATCACAGAATTGTTCAAACGAGCCCAGGTGCCTTGAGATATCAAGAAGGACATAGAAAAGATGCCCACAGCCTCTACTAGTATTCGAAGGATCGAAGATGAGTATCTTAAGGATAAGGCAGAAAAGAAAAAGGCAACATCAATGAAGATAGCAAATACAAAATCATCACCTGCAGAGACACATCTGTCTACTCAGACCATTGGACCTTCAGGTATATCCATTGCCACTGTTACTCACGCTGATCCTCCAGGTTTTTCTATTGCTGCACGATCGCCAAAACCCACCATTGTTGCTGCTGATGCCCGACTTCCACTCACCCGAGCGTCTCTACTCTTGATGGGATAACTGGTTCCTTTTGCTGATCGTCGAGCTGCGAACCTAGAGGCCTCTGTTGCAGACATGATTTGGATTGCCTTGACTGATGCTGTGACACCTTTGAGAACTACCATTGATCCCCTAGCGGCCAAAATAGCGGTGTGCAAGCATAACCAAGGGTCCACAGAGGAGGTGACAAATTTTAAAGCTGTGATTGCTGAACTACAAAACGATATAGACCACATGAATTCCACCGAGTTATCCATGGTCTTTGGAACAGTAGAGACTCCAGATATGTCTGAAGTACCTCTGATAACC
>JAJOOH010072371.1:0-22202 GCA_029582605.1 Solanum gracilifrons
AGATTCACCCATCACACAATCATCATTTTCAATATTTTCGTTAGGATCTTCAGAGCAAGAACAATTGTAGTGATTATACAAGAGATTCAAAACATCTCTCACATCTTGAGACTTTAATCTTCCCATCAAAGAGCCATATGCAATAGAAAGAATATACTCTACATATTGCATCTTGTATCTAGGATCCAACACAACAGCAACCATCAGTAACATATTCATACTCTCAAACTTACCCCAATATTTATCCATCTTGGATTTCATTCTTGTTGCCATATCAACCAAAATGAGATCATCATGTTTAGTATACTTGATAATATCATTTCGGAGATTGAAAAAATCATGAAAGAAAGAGTGAGAAGTAGAATATAAGCTGCCTGAAAATTTTAAAGTTGCCTGATAGAAAATATTAAGAAACTTCACAAAAGCTTTCACATTCTTCCAATCATCTGTTGATGGATTTTTTGTTGTTGTACCTATTTCTCGACATTGCTTTTGATAATTCTGGTCATCCACATACATTCTTGCAAAAGCTTTTTCAAATTTCAAAGCTTTATCCAACATTGTGTATGTCGAGTTCCATCTAGTCTCAACATCCAGACTTACAAGACCACGGGTGTCAATCTTAACTTTCTCAACAACGGACTTAAAAGTAGCAAATCTTGAAGAAGAAGACCTGACATATTTTATAGCACTTCTTATATGAGAAATAGGCTCAATTTGTTCATCCAGCCCCTCTTTTACAATCAAGTTTAAAATATGAGCATTACATCTAACATGTAAAAACTGATTTTCAAACATTACCCCTTTCCAATCTTCAATACGCCCCTTTAAACTCTTAATGGCAGCATCATTTGCGGTTACATTATCCAAGTTCACTGTAAACAAGTTCCCAATGCCCCAACCTAATAAGCAATCCTCAATCCCCTTGGCAATAGTCTCACCTTTGTGATCTAATGTTTGAAAAAAATTAAGAATTCTCTTTTGTAGATTCCATTGATCATCAATCCAATGTGCAGTGACGATCATATAAGTACAATTTTGGATTGACGTCCATGTATCATTGGTAAGACAAACACGTTGGTTTTTTATAAGCTCCTTAAGCTTTTCTTTCTCTTCTTGATAAATCCTTAGACAATGTCGAGCAACAGTTACATGAGAAGGTACTTCAAAATTTGGAAAGGGTTTAGCCATTAATTTTTTGAATCCTTCTCCCTCAACAGCTCTAAACGGTTGCTCATCAATAATTATAAATTCGATAATTACTCTCTTAATTTCATTCATATTAAACACCTTTTTTTCAGTGGAACCACCTTCTGGCCAACCTCTTTTAATAGGTTTTAATGTTGTTTGCCACTTATCGGACTTGAATGGAGACTTGAGACATTTCACAGTTAAATGATTCCATAACGTAGTTGTCCCATTGACACTGTCGGTAGCAAATGTTTTAGTACAATAATTACATTTTACCCTACATTTACCTCCTTTAGCAATAAACTTGGAGAAATGATCCCAAATTTGAGATGTTTCTCTACCTGTAGTTCCAGAGTTAGGAGCGACCGAAGGAGCTGCTCTTTTTTGCTTCTTAGGAGGTATGTGTCGACGTGGAGTTACTTTGCCTTGTTGTTGAGATATTGCCGACATAGTTGAAGGAATATTATTAATCACATCTACATCCGTTACAGAAGGTGTAGTTTCCATCCAAATAGAAAGTTGCTGCACATACATAATAATAGTTATTAGTATTCTGATACAAGATTGTGTTTCAACAAGACTTCCATTCAGGTATTGTGCACAAGACTTAGAAGTATATTTCACTTTGAAACCAAAACAGATACAAATATAGTACAAAATATTTGGTTAGATAAGTTTGATGTATATTACTGGCTACTGCTATCAAAATCTAATAGTCTCTTAAATTTTTATCTCTATCACTTGTTTTTCCTTATCTCTGCGGACCATCACGATGTTTACAGTACAAAAACCTTCATACAAATGGAACCAAAAGCAATGAGTCGAACACTTGCCCCGTTTTCATTGCATTAAAACAACATAAGTAAAGAGAGAAATAAGTGAAACTTATATACAAAAAATTTATCATCATCTTCATCATCTTGTTGCTAAGCTTAACACACCATAGATATGGACACCAAGATGTATAATTTTTAGGTTTATATCTATGATTCAACTACCCAAAATTGTGATGTTGTTGACAATGGCAATACAAGAAAAATATCTAAAAACAAGTTAGTAGCAATTACTTACCCAGATTAAGATGAGTTGATGATGATTTGAACTAAAATCCAAAAGACGAGCTCAATACATGCCCTAATAGCTAAGGAGTAAAACCTAACAATGACTAAGCCTTTGAAGGTGAAGAGCTGCTGACCTAATGACCTTTGTTAAATGAGATAGAGAATATTATATAGGGCTAGTTGAATTGTATAATTTATTTGGGCTTTTGTTTATTCCTAAAATAACAAGTGGGCTCAAGTCAACAATGTTGCCCAAAGTCCACTCATATTAAACATAAAATTGTGAGAAAGATTAAGAAAAATATATAAATTATATATTAATAAACATTTTTATGTATAAAATAAAATTTTAAAATTACATATATAATATCGGGTTGGTTTGGTCTCGGGTTGGTTTTTTTAGTTAAAACCAAACCAACCCAAATATTGTCGGGTTTTTTTTCAATACCAAACCAAGCCAAACTAAACCACTAGTCGGTTTTTTTTTTCGATTTGACTCGGTTCGCGGTTTGGTTCGATTTGCGGTTCGATTTCGTACACCCCTAGTAAAAAATATAGAAATAGAAAAAGATGAAATAGACAGAATGATTTTTAATCCGAGTCCATAGAAATCACTGTGTTTTCTTAAGAAATTTAATCCCCTCACTATACCCGAGGTTGCAGATTAATTCCTCCCAAGATAAAACGGATTAACCTGTTAAAGAAGTAGCGGTACCTCCAACTTCAATAACTTCAGCGAACGCAAGAACAGCAATAAGAGCACACACAGACTCAGTCGATCGACAATTTTATTTATGTAAGAAATGTATGCAGAGAGAATAATTTTCAGTGTTTGAAAAACGAAAACGACCTCTTCTTTATAGCCATTAGCAGCAAGGAACGTGTCTGTTCAGACCCGTTTTTTCCAAAACATTGTGTGTTTTGGGAAAAGTAACGACATAAGTCACACAATCAACCCTTGAACTGTTTTTGGTTCTCATTGTTTTGTTCGTTTCAGCCATGAACACATCTTTGTTAATAAGTGCTTAGAGAACTGGCCTTTCCGGATTCTTCTTGAAGCGGCTTACACTTCACAGTTACATAGGTGGTTTCTAAATGTGTTATCCCGTAGATACACTATTTGATATACCCTGTATCAAACTTAGAAACCATTAAAAAGTCCTTATGCCTTTATCCTGGTTACTGAACATTGTCTCATCATGAGAATAGACATAAAATAATTTTTGACAATGTTGAACCGTCATCTATGACTTTGTTTTATCTCCTTGAACCTAGATCTTGGGATCTCCAGTCTTCTAGGTAGAGTTACCGCCACGATGACTTGTTCTCGGCTATAGTCCCATTCCCGTCGATGATCTCTCAACTCTCTCTCTAGTTAGGCCTTTTGTAAGTGGATCCGACACATTATCCTTTGACTTTACATAGTCAATTGTGATAATTCCACTAGAGAGTAGTTGTCTAACATAGTTATGTCTTTGTCTTATGTGACAAGACTTCCCGTTATACATAACGCTTTCAGCCCTTCCTATTGCAGCTTGACTATCGCAGTGTATGCATATAGGGGCCATTGGTTTGGGCCAAAAAGGAATATCTTCTAAGAAATTTCGGAGCCATTCAACTTTTTCACTTGCCTTGTCTAAGGCGATGAATTCAAACTCCATTGTAGGGCGAGCTATACATGTTTGTTTGGATAATTTCCAAGATATTGCTCCTCCACCAATAGTGAAAACATATCCACTCATGGATTTCGTTTCAGTTGACCCAGTAATCCAATTTGCATCACTATATCCTTCAAGAACTGCTGGATATTTGTTGTATTGCAAAGCATAGTTTTGAGTGTCTTCTAAGTACCCCAAAACTCTCTTCATTGCCAACCAATGATTTTGATTGGGATTACTTGTGTATCGACTCAGTTTACTTATAGCGTAAGCTATGTCTGGTCGTGTACAATTCATGACATACATCAAACTTCCCAATACTATGGCATAATCCAATTGAGATTGACTTTCACCTTTATTCTTAGCAAGATTAAGATTCACATCAATTGGGGTCTTTGCCTTTTTGAAATTCAAATACTTGAACTTTTCAAGTACCTTTTGAATATAATGAGATTGAGACAATGCTATACCGTTAGGAGTTTTGTGAATCTTTATTTCCAATATCAAATCGGCTACTCCTAGATCTTTCATATCAAACTTACTAGAAAGCATACGCTTAGTAGCTTTTATATTGGCAATGTCCTTGCTCATTATCAACATGTCATCCACATATAGACATACAATGACTTCCTAATTCGGAGTGTCTTTAATGTAAACACATTTATCACACTTATTGATCTTAAATCCATTTGACAACATGGTTTGATCAAACTTTGCATGCCATTGTTTCGGTGCTTGTTTTAGTCCATAAAGTGACTTAACAAGTTTGCATACTTTCTTTTCTTTACCAGGAACTACGAAGCCCTCAGGTTGTTCCACGTATATCTCTTCCTTTAGTTCGCCATTTAAGAAAGTGGTTTTCACATCCATTTGATGGATTTCAAGACCGTCTACTATAGCTAGGGCAATTAACATCCAAATTAATGTAATCCTAGTCACTGGCGAGTATGTGTCAAAATAATCAAGACCTTCTTTCTGTCTAAAGCCTTTGACAACAAGTCTTGCTTTATATTTGTCAATAGTTCCATCATCTTTCATCTTCTTTTTGAAGATCCATTTTGAACCCAAGGGTTTGTTCCCTAGAGGAACATTAACCAAATTCCAGGTATGATTGCTTAAGATTGATTAAATCTCATTATTGATAGCCTACTTCCAAGAGATTGAGTCGCTAGACAACATTGCTTCCTTGAATGTTTGAGGCTCACTTTCAAGAAGGAATGTTACAAAATCAGATCCAAATGAAGTAGTTGTCCTTTGACATTTACTGCGTCTTGGACTCTCTTCATTAGTTTCATTTTCTTTTGGTTCTTGTCGAGGTTGTTTAGACCCCCGACTAGATGACTCAAGTCTAGTTTTATACGGATAGATATGTTCAAAAAATTCAGCATTATCTTATTCCATTACCGTATTATCATGAATATCCGGATGTTCGAACTTATGAACCAAAAATCGATATGCCTTACTATTTGTGGCATATCCAATGAATACACAATCCACAGTCTTAGGCCCTATTTTCACTCTCTTAGGTATAGGAACCTGGACTTTGGCTAGACACCCTCACACTTTGAAATATTTCAAGTTGGGTTTTCTACCTTTCCATTTCTCATATGGATTAACATGTGTCTTCGTGTGAGGCACTCTATTGAGTATTCGATTTGCTGTAAGAATAGCTTCCTCCCACAAGTTTTGTCGTAAACCTGAACTTATAAGTAAGGCATTCATCATTTCCTTTAAAGTTCGATTTTTCCTTTACACAATTCCATTAGATTGGGGAGAGTAAGGACCAGTAGTTTGATGGATTATTCCATTTTCCAAAAATATTTCTGCAAATGGAGATTCATATTCTCCGCCTCTATCAGTTCTGATCATTTTGATTTTTCTACCCAACTGATTTTCAACTTCAGTTTTATATTGCCTAAATGCATCTATTGTTTCATCCTTACCATTTAGCAAATAGACATAACAATATCTAGTGCAATCGTCAATAAAAGTTATAAAATACTTTTTTCCACCACGTGATGGTGTTGACTTCATGTCACAAATGTCAGTGTGAATCAGTTCTAAGGGATATAAATTCCTTTCAACAAATTTATAAGGATGCTTAGCATACTTAGATTCAACGCAAACTTGACATTTTGATTTATTGCACTCAAATTTAGGTAAAACATTTATGTTAATCAGTTTTCGCAAGGTTTTGTTATTAACGTGTCCCAAACGTTCATGCCATAAACATTTAGACTCAAGCAAGTAAGAAGAAACAGAATCTTTATTCATATCAACTGCAATTACATTGAGTTTAAAGAGGCCCTCAGTGAGGTAACCTTTTCCTACATACATTTCATTCTTACTCACTATAACTTTATCAGAAACAAATACATATTTGAATCCGTTCTTAGTCAGAACTGGTATAGAAACTAAGTTCTTTCGCAATTCCAGAACATACGAGACCCTGCTCAAAGTCACCACCTTGCTCGATGTCATTTTTAAGAGGACCTTGCATGTTCCTTCCACCTTTGCAACAACGGAGTTTGCCATAAACAATTTTTCGTCTGTTGGTGCTGGATTATATGATGCAAATAATTCTTTGTTGGCACAAACATGGCATGAGGCACCAGAATCTATCCACCATTCCCTTGGATTTCCAACCAAGTTGCATTCTAAAAGCATTGCACAGAGATCGTCCATCTTTCATTTGGATTCAGCCAAATTTGCTTGATCCTTCTTCTTTTCCTTCTTGGGACCCCGACATTCAATAGCCTTATGACCACGTTTGCCACAATTGAAGCAACTTCCATTGAATTTCTTCTTAGGAGGATTGCTCTTTGGACCAGATGCTTTCTTTCTTTTCTTTGATTTTGTGGGATCTTCTTTAACAATATTTACTCCAAATATTGTTGAATTACCACGTGACCTCTTTTCTACGGTCTTGTTGTCCTCTTCGATTCTCAGCCTTACCATGAGATCTTTATCAATCATCTCCTTGCGTTTATGTTTCAAGTAGTTTTTGAAGTCCTTCCACAATGGAAGTAACTTCTCAATAATGGCAGTCACTTGAAAAACATCATTCACAACCAATCCTACATTAAAGATTATGTGAGTATTAAGAATAAACTTAATATTTCCAACATAGGTATTAAATAAATTTATACCTTCAACAAGGAGATCATGAATTATGACCTGCAATTCTTGAACTTGGGTGACGACGGTCTTACCGTCTATCATTTTATAGTCCAAAAACTTTGCCACAATGAACTTCTTCATTCCGGCATCTTCTGTTTTGTACTTCTTTTCTAAAGCATCCCAGAGTTTTTTTGAGGTCTTGACATTACTGTACACATTGTACAGATCATTTTGCAGGCCACTCAGAATATAGTTTTTACACAAAAAATCTGAATGTGTCCATGCTTCTGTTACTAAGAATCGTTCTTCGGGCGAAGTTTCATCCAACATAACAGGAACGTTATCATTAATGAACCTCTGCAGACTCAACGTAGTCAGATAGAAGAATATTTTTTGCTGCCATCTCTTAAAGTCGACTCCAGAAAACTTTGCAGGTTTCTCAGCCAGTGCAAGGGCAGCAGTTGAACGATTGTGTGCAATCGATGTTGTTGCAGCACTCACTGATGTTGTTGTAGCACTCACTGTTCCAACATTTACTTGACTTAAGTTTGCCATTTTTCTGTCGCAAATGGCAGGCAATTTAATATGTGAAATACTAACAGTAAAGAATAAATCCTTACACAACCTGTTTCTGATTTAACGATAAATTTTTTATGTTCTTTTAATCGTTAATCGAATGAATTTTAAAAATTCAAACCGAGTAGAAAGCCATAAAGATTTTAATCTTCAGAAACCTTAAACACAGAAACAATTAAATTTCTTAAGATTGTTATCTCATGTATTCAGGTTAGTCAAAAATACTGAAACAGAAAAAGATGAAATAGACAGAATGATTTTTAATTCGAGTCCACAGAAACCACTGTGTTTCCTTAAGAAATTTAATCCCATCACTGTACCCGAGGTTGCAGATTAATTCCTCCCAAGATAAAATGGATTAACCTGTTAAAGAAGTAGTGGTACCTCCAACTTCAATAACTTCAGCGAATGCAAGAAGAACAACAAGAGCACACACAGACTCAGTCGATCGACAATTTTATTTATGTAAGAAAATGTATGTAGAGAGAAAAATTTCCACTGTTTGAAAAATGAAAACGACCTCTTATTTATAGCCATTAGCAGCAAGGATCGTGTCTGTTCAGACCCATTTTTTCCAGAACGTTGTGTCTTTTGGGAAAAGTAACGACTTTTCGGAAGGAACAAATCCTTTCAAATGAATTTACCGTTACGCGCGAATTTCAAATAATTCGTTGCGAAATTTATTCTGTTATTTAACTAACATTCTGAATTAATTTATAAGAGAAAAGAAATGAATTAACAAGATTGATTAAATAAATTTTGTCCAAAAAATATTATCAATCAATCACATTATTTGCCAAATCCAAATCCAAAGCTGAAGCCGAGGCCGAGCAAGCGACGACGATGGCATGAGGGGGAACCTTCTTCTTAACCCTTTAAGAACTAAAGGAAGTGTTTCCTAATATAAGGACAACAATTTCCTTTCTTCTACCAATATGGTAAAAATGACTTTTCATTTGCACTTTGCAATGACTTTTCATTTTCCCTCCAAAATTGGTTCCCCCACTTTCATTGGTTCTTCCACTTTCCATTTTCTCTTTTTTATTTCACATTCACACCTTGCTAAACCCAACATAACATACATTATACAAAATAGTAGAAATAAAAATTTCAAAGAAATGGTCTTATATCATAAAATGAGTTTGACAAAAGTGGAAGTCTAACATAAGTCTCAATTAGCCATCTATTACATCTAAAAATAAAGAAGTGATTGGGACGTAACTCATACATCACATGCAAGTCTGAAAACTGAAATGACATAAAGCGGTAAAAGTGTCTCGATCCTCGAAACATGAGGACTTACCAAATCCCTGAACTCCAAAGATCAACTAACCACGAGTGTGAGAGGTAGGAGCGTCTTACCCTATATTAGTGAAACAATGTAGGCATAAGTATGCATTAGTACATGGAATGTACTAAGTATGATAACAATGCATAAGAGTGAAGAAATCATGCTAAAAATGACTTTACATGACATGCAATGACCAAGCTAAATCATAAGATAAAAGGGTTTAGAAAACATAAATCATAATCATAATCATGGTCAATGCAAGATAAACATCTTTAAATCACTCGTAAGAGACTTTAGAAGTAATCTTAGTTCATTATTGTGGAAGTTTACCATATAACCGACATTGACCATGTGAGCTATGACTGGAATCTGGTGTCTACCCCACACCGAAAAAGGGTGTCCTTACTTGCCTAGGTAAGAATCATGAGTCTGAGCTAAAGTGGATTCACTAGCTAATGTCTATCTAAGACAATCATCCTATGGTGACACATAGTTATGGGATAAAGAGATTGCTACTATAAACCCGACCTCTATTAACGAGAAAGTTTCCATCTCAATACTCTCTTGGTGCTAAGTAAAAATCCCACATAATAGTCATTAATCTTATTAATCTTATCATCCATGGAAAGGAATAATTAAGCAACCAATCCAAGCTAAATTTCGTTAGGATGGCTGCTAAATCTTGATTCAACTTAGGTGAGAAAACATTTCAACCTTATGAATCCGTTTGTGAGAAATCCTTTCACAACAACAACATTGATGTTTTACTCTCAAAGCAACCTTAAATTATTTACATTAATTTAATTAAAAGAATATGCATATCTTCATAAATTCATCTTTCATAGTTTATAAGCTTCATCATATGATCATAGTCAAAAACCTTGCTCTTTCAAGTATGTAAGGCTATCATAGTGTTGGACTAGTTTGTCCTCACACCCTACATCTGCTTTTAAATCGGTAAAAGAGTAATCTAGGATTCTATCCCTAGATTTGAGTATTCTTGAGATGAGTTGATTTTGAGTTCTTGAGTTTCTGATTATTTTTGAAATTTTATTCCTAATTGTTGAATTTCTATATGTTATGCATTCAGATTCTTGAGTTGATTCGTTCATGTCTATATTTCAGCATGAACTCTATTAATTGAGTATTCTTTACATGAGTAGTATTGTTGAGTTCTGAGTTATTGAATTATGAGTGTTAAGTTTTTCCATATTGTTATTGAGATCCTTGAGTTGATTTGTTCATGTCTATATTTCAGCATGAACCCTATTTTGAGTTATAATTATTGAGAATCTTTCAAAGCAAACATTTTTATCTTCAACTGATTTTCTGAGAAAGCAAAGATGAGTTTTGAAAAAGAGTTTTAAAATATGATTAGTATGACAATCGAGTATGCCATCAATGTTTAAGCAGTATGGTATCTAGATATGCCATCAATGTTTATGCAATATGACTTTCCGAATCATCAATGATCAGATCACAATATGATTTTTTGATGTAGTTTTGAGAAAGTTTTCAAATATGAATTGAGTAACAGTATAAAGCAACTAAGTATTCCCAAAGGTATCAGTTTTTACATTGAGAAAAAAGAAACTTTGATTTCTAAATGAGTTAATGAGTTTAGAGATATTTCAAAGCAAATACCTCTTTTAAGAGGATAGTTTGAGCAATTATCTCAAACCAGAGGAAGAGTATGTTTTGAAACATTGAGCATGAGTATATATTATTAGGAGTAGTATTGAGCACCGATATGGGGATGCGTTCAGACAACTCACATTCTTAATAAACCATGTATGCCAACATGGGTACAAAATCATACTTTTTAGATGAATCCTAAGTGCCTTCGGACAGAGCTTAGTGGATTCACTTACTTGAGGTGTTCTATACCCCGACAAGGTATATGACAGTTCTGGCAGTGTGGGCGAGACGTTGTATCATCACGTAGCTCATAGTGATGATTGTCGGTTAAAAATTCTCCCAAATAGAGTTAAAGTGTATTTTTATATATCACTTATTATGTTGAGTTTAGAGATGAGAAAGTATTTTGTAAAGCTGTAAATAGTTAACTCCTTTATTCCTTTACATTCAGCTTGAGTACATTGTTATCTATTGTAGTATTTTCTTTCAGTTATTTGTTATTCAGTTATATACTCGTACATTCAATGTACTGATGTTATTCAACCTGCATCTTTTAATGATGCATATATAGGTTCTTAAGATCCTCAAAAAGAGTCTGTTAAGGTCACTTTGTCTGCTCACCAACTTTTGATTAAGACTTCCTTACTTTCAGAGGACTCCAGTTTTATGAGTTATTAGTAATATTTTGAGTAGTCATGGGTCTTCTCCAGACACTCTTCTATATATAGTAAAGGCTTCATATATAGACAGTTTTGGAGAGTCTTTCAGTTTTCAGATGTTTTATTTAAACTTATGATTCATACTCTATTTAGCAAAATTTTGAGATTTAGTAAGCTATTTTTAAACGTTTCTTTCAATTTGATGCTTATGTATGCTTGAGTTAGTCTTCCGCTTGTAGTCAGCCAGGATGAGGGTTCGCTTGGGGACCATCAATGGTTCTCAAGTGCCTGCCACGTCTAGGGTGTAGACTCGGGTCGTGACAGCTATATAAAGGGTACTATATTCCCTTTAAGAGGCATCTCAAATATTTCACAAATTCATGAATAATTATAAGATGATCAAATCCAAATCATCCTAATTCGAGAAATGCTCCATAAACGGCCCTCAAATCATGGATAAATCTTATGAGAAAATAATCAAGGGAGTAACATAATCGTACTTATATTGATTTATCAATAAAATCATGTTTCTTCATATTTTATTTGTGATTGTAGTTTATTTTCTATCACTTTAAAATTTGTTGCAAACAATCATATTCATCTTTTCTTTATCAACTCCTCTTCCCAAATATTAAGATTACTTTAATTACTTTGTTTTAGATTTTAATTAAAGATCTCATTTTAAATTTTCTAAAAACATTTTTGAATTGGCTGATACCGATTTCAATTTGAAAGGATATATAAAACTTTCGATTTCCCAATTTATGTGGCACAAATAAAATTTGAAAAGTCAATCAAACATTTATTTGATCATATATATATATATATATATATATAAATTATTTTACTAATTATTGTGATTTATAATACGTTTTATGTAATTTCTAAACATATAAATTATTAAAAATTACATAATGACAAAAATATACAAGGAAGGTAATAATAAACTAACAATAAGCTATCAATAGTCACTTAAAAATTCAAAGACTATTAATAAACATAGTAGTAAAAAAATTGAATATACATTGAAAGTTAAAATATTAATCATTAAATTTTAATTCAAATTAAGTGATAAAAATATTAAATTGAACTAAGAAAAAAAAAGATTTAAAATTAGAAACGATTAACACACAAATTGGGACGGTAGGAGTACCCATGTGTACATTTTAAATGTTTGCTCAAAAAGGTTAGGTAAAACACTACTCATTACAAAACAGCGGTAGTATCACGTGATTCACATGGAGTAAAAATTAGAATATGAGAAACCAAAAGGTTTGTCCGAATGCATAAATATTCAATAATATTTCAGACTAGTAACAACTTGTGTATCTTTTTCCTTTAGGCTTCAATGGAGGAAAATAAGGTACCATTTCTTACTTCAATTACACCTTCAAAGGCTTCATTTGATGCCGATGAAGATGATATTAAAGCAATTAATGGTGTGAAAAGCTTCGTAAAGGAATGCCATTACGAATCGAAAAAGTTGTGGTACTTAGCCGGACCTGCCATTTTCACTTCTCTTTGTCAATACTCATTAGGTGCTGTTACTCAAATCTTTGCTGGACATGTTGGAACCATTCAACTTGCTGCTGTTTCTATCCAAATCTCTGTTATTGCTGGATTTTCAGAAGGAATACTGGTACCTACTAATGTTTAATCTTAATTTTATTTCACTAGATAAGGGAGAAATCAATCATGTGAATATGGAGTTTTCTTCTTAATTTTGGGGCTAAATGTTGAAAATAGCGAATTGTTTTTTGCGCTTTCATAGTGTTTGGTAATATTCCCCAGCTATGTTCAGGATTGAGTTAGACTGAAATATCATTTCTTTTAAATTTTTTTTGACTGTTTCGCTTTTTTGACAGTTGGGAATGGGAAGCGCACTAGAGACACTGTGTGGACAAGCATATGGAGCTAAACAGAAAGATATGCTTGGAATTTATATGCAGAGATCATGGATAATACTGAACGCAACTGCGCTAGTTTTAATGTTTTTGAATATATTTGCCACACAAATTCTAAGATTAATTGGGCAACAAGAGAAAATAGCGGAATGGGCAGGGCAATTTTCGTTATGGATGATACCAATGGTTTTTGCTTATGCCTTTGAGTTTCCTATCATGAAATTTCTTCAAGCTCAAAGCAAGATTATGACTATGGCCGTCATAGCTGGAGTTTCATTTGCTATGCACACTTTGTTAACTTGGCTGTTTATGTTGAAATTGGGTTGGGGTTTGGCCGCTGGTGCAGTGATTCTAAATTGTTCATGGTGGTTTATGGTGACTGCAAAAATGATGTATATTTTTTGGGGGAATTCGTGTGGTGAAGCTTGGTCTGGATTTTCATGGGAAGCCTTTAAAAATCTTTGGGGATTTGTTAGATTATCTCTTGCATCTGGGGTCATGATATGGTTTGTTACTCTCTTTGGATCAATTTTAATTTATGGTAATATTGTTTTGTTACCGGGGCGAAGCTAGAGCTATCAAAAATATTAATTTTGTTTTGTTTACTGTGCAGCTTAGAACTTTGGTATTTCATGTCCTTGATTCTAGCCGCAGGGTACGTTGAGGATGCAGAAATCGCTGTCGATGCTACTTCTATATGGTTTGTTATACATTCACTCACCTACTCCCACTACTCTTTACTTTCTTTTAACTTTGATAGAGTATTGTACTACTTAATACAGTAATAAAAACTGTATGAGTATATGCTATGAAAAGGTGTAAACTATCCAATCAATAATGACACATAATGGAATGAAGTATTAGGGTGTGTTTGGTAGGAATGAAAATGGAACTTTACTTTTTACGCCACCCCTCAGCTCCCCCACCCCGCACCCCACCCTGATCACTCTGTCAATTTTTTTTATAAAAAAAAATTGTTTTTGAAAATATTTCAGGGTCGGAAGTCTGGGTCAGGTTGTGGGTCAGATCTCAGGGTCAAATTTTGGAACGGTTGGGTCCTAGATCAATTATTGTTGTTGATTTTCGGGTCAGAAATTATTTTTCTAAAGAGTATTTTCTAGTGTCAAGCGAAAAAATAAAAGATATTTTCTAGAAAATATTTTTAATTCACCAACCAAACATTAAAAAAATATTTTTCAAAAAATATTTTCTACTCACCAACCAAACATGAGAAAATAAATTTGAAATTCACTAATTTTCTAAATAAACATTTTTTAGAAAAACATGTTCCTTCGTACCAAACACACCCTTAATATTATAAAAATTACAATATATTAAATAAAATCTTTTTCTACGACTTCAAGGCTCTAACATTATGACTTTTTGCTTTAAAGGTGGGTTAATTTATATAAGTAAAATAGGTTATGGGCTATGAGATATGGAAAAGGGAGATGGATGAAAAGTAGAATAATAGAAAAGCATATCTGGTGAAAGGGGATTTTTATATTTATTTTGGGAAGTCGTTGTAGTTGGTTTCCACTAAGACATTTTGCAAGAAAAGTTGAAGACAAAATACAAAACTTGATTCACCTACTCATATTTAAAAAAATATAGATATTTCTATGTTTGGTCACTTTGGTTAAGCACAAAAATTCAACAAAGGGTGAGAAAAAAAAAAGAGCAGGATTTTTAAAAG
The DNA here is from genome assembly GCA_029582605.1 of Solanum gracilifrons. NCBI lineage: Eukaryota > Viridiplantae > Streptophyta > Magnoliopsida > Solanales > Solanaceae > Solanum > Solanum gracilifrons. Next base: position 14,795 of record JAJOOH010072371.1, read on the forward strand.
GTTGTTGTATTATTATAAATCATCTCAACATAACAACAAATCCAGTATAATTTCATACATAGATACATGGTAAAGTTTACCGGTGTTCATCTACTTTTGATTACTAACACGATATGAATTGCAGTGCAAACATAATAGGATGGACATTCATGTTGTGTATTGGATTCAATGCTGCAATAAGGTATGTATGTACTTTTGTCTAATAAAGGAGTGATATTAAACCTAGGAGTAAAGTGTGTAATTATTTTAATTTGTGGATGCAGTGTAAGGGTATCAAATGAACTAGGAGCAGGACATCCAAGAAGAGCAAAGTTTTCAGTGTTAGTGGTGTCAATCACTTCACTTGTAATTGGTGCATTATTGACACTTGTACTCATACTTACACGAAGCCAATATCCACTTTTGTTCACAAATAATGTGAAAGTACAAAAGATGGTATATGATCTTACTCCTGTGTTGGGACTTACACTCTTCGTCAACACACTCCAACCTACACTCTCTGGTATGAACTTACACTATTTCTTCATTTTATATACTCCCTCCGTTTCAAAAAGATTGGTCCGGTTTGACTTGACACGAAGTTTAAGAAATTAAAGAAGACTTTTGAATCTTGTGGTCCTAAATTAAAGTTATGTCAAATGTACAAAATTGCCCTTAATCTTGTGGTCTTAAACATGCCACGTGGAAAGCAAAAAGTAAAATGTTACCAAAAAAGGAAAGAGGTCATTTTTTTGAAACTAACTAAAAAGGAAAGGAGGTCATTCTTTGTGAAACGGAGGGAGTAATATATATGTCGTAGAAATTGATATAACTTTAATATATTGTTTTTGTAAAAAGTACTTCCTCCGTTCCTATTTAAATGTTATCCTTAATAATAATAGATGTTACTTAATATTTGTCATTTCATATAATCAATGCATAAATCAGACTATTCTTCTTATTTTACCCTTAAGAGTTATTAGTTTTGAAAGTATGCATTTGATTAATATAAAAAATCTAAGTAACTAATTTATGTTCATTGGTCAAACTAATTCATGTTTTTTGATTGAAAACTTAACTTTAAAATAACACTAAATAAGTTTACAACTTTCTAAAGAGGCGTGGAATCTAAAATGGTAATAATTAAATAAAAATGGAGGGATTTTACATATATTTAAGAGTAAATATGGTTTTTAATTAAATAATGTACACATGTTGAAACACTTTTTTTTAGATTAAATAAGTACTCATTTTGAAATGGGTTGAAATTAGACTTTACATCAAGCCATTTGTACTCACTTTATTGTTTGTCCAAATTGTCTAACTCACCTTTTCTCATTATTGCACCGTTTCACACTTTGACTATGATTTCCAAAGGAATGAGTAGTCATTTCTTTAATATAAAATATAGCAGCATGTGGATTTTGTAGTCGATCGAAGAATTTTAGAAAAAAAAGAATAAATCAATTATTTATGATATATTATATAAATGGTATATACTATATGAGTATTATAGAAGATTGAAGAATAATTCTTGAAGGAATAAACTAGTTATATATGATACTTTGAGGAATGTTTTTCTTTAAGAAATAAATTAATTATCTGCGATATTCAATAATTACTTATACTATATAGTATGTGGTTATCACTCATCACAATATATTATAGTATTATATTTCAATCGCTACTGATATATTATTTTGATATACGATATGTTTGAAAAGGTATATATATTATATCATCTATATTAAACGTTTGATCATAAATATTATTCACTTCATTTCGAAATATCTATTCATTTTATTCCGAAATCTTTGCTTAAGGAAAATCAATTTTACTCTTCTTCCTCCTCAACTCCTCTTCAGAGGCGGCTCAACGTAATTGGAGGCCTAAAACATAAATTCAATTTGAGGCCTAAAATGTAAACAAACTTCGTATACATATTTATTCAACATTTATTTTTCTTACACTATTTAGATGAAAATTATTAGTATTTAACATTGTTTTTTCAATTATTGATTTTAGGTAAGATTTTATCAACTCAATATTGAAAAACATCCTTTCAGTGAGATAATTATTATATGAATTGTTAATATAATTCTATAAGTAAAGTTGACAAATATTAAAGAAAGATAAGAGTTAGAACCATAAATTTGATTCAAGAAGATGATGACTTGATTTACCCCATTTCTATATTTTTTGTTGTAATGTTTGAAACGAAATAAAAAAGAATTTGTAATTCTCTTTTTTCAACACTCTTCAGTATTAATTATTATTTTTAATGAAGGATAACATATGTTAAACTGAGTAAAATAATATATTTTTTAAAAAATGTACTTTTTATCATAAATAATCAATTTTTTCTATAAAAATTTTAACACATAATTTATTTTTAATAAAAATTTGGGCCCCCCAAATTTGGGGGCCTAAGGCATAAGCCTTACTCCCTCCGTTTCAAAAAGATTGGTCTGGTTTGACTTGGTACGAAGTTTAAGAAATTAAAGAAGACTTTTGAATCTTGTGGTCCTAAATTAAAGTTATGTCAAATGTACAAAATTGCCCTTAATCTTGTGGTCTTAAATATGCCACGTGGAAAGCAAAAAAGTAGAATGTTATCAAAAAAGGAAAAAGATCATTTTTTTTAAACTGACTAAAAAAGAAAGGTCATTCTTTGTGAAACGGAGGGAGTATTTTGCAAAGGCAAGAGCCGGCCCTGCTCCTCTTGAGCGATGCTACGAAAACAGAAACATTGCTTTATGTGGTTGCATGCTTTTAATATTTAATAGTAATGTTGTTTACTTTTTTATATTATAAAAATTAAGTTGGATTATAATTTACATAATATCATGTGAAAGCACAGGGGTGGCAATTGGAGCAGGGTGGCAAGAACATGTTGCTTATGTGAACATAATATGTTATTATGTCATTGGAATTCCTTTGGGTCTTTTTCTTACTTTTTTCATCAAATGGGGCATGCCGGTACTAGTCATCATTTTCTCTTATCTTGTTAATATTTTGTTTTCACTTTTAATATTTATATTTTAATGTTAGTATTAAATAATTTTGTTTTCAGGGCATGTGGTATGGGATGTTATTAGGAACTACAACTCAAACAACTGTTCTCATTTGGATAACTGCAAGAACTGATTGGGACAAGGAGGTAACATTCTACAATAATATGATAGTAATAGATACATAAATAATACGTATCATATAAATTAAAACAGACAAAATATCACGCAACTTCTAATATATGCAGGCTTCTGTTGCTGGAGAGAGAATAAAGCAACTAGGAGGAAGCAAAAGCTTGAATGCCATTGATGGATATGCATTGAGACTCCAAAATGCAGTCAACATTGCATCAAGATTTTGATGGTGGAAACTCATAGAATTACTCCCAACTCTTTCCACTTTTCAATTATTTAATTTTCCATTAATCCTTGATTAGTGTTATTTATCATTTGAGAAAGCTTTTTGTAACCTAGTTTTGGTATGTTCTTTGTTTTTTTTGTCCATGGTCTTAAAAATAGTTGCTCATTTTTATTTGTTCAGTTTGAAAAATTAAGAGGTAATTTATTATGGAGAGAATATATATTTCTTCTCTTTATTCTGATTTATATGGCACGGTTTAAATTTTTAGAATCAAAACTTTTAATTTTGATAGTGAATTTGGATATCAAAATTTTAAAATATTTTGAATTTAAAACTTACCTCTTTGAAAACTATGTTAAAAAGTAATATTATGCTAGTGTTTGGGTATAAATTTTCAAATACTTTTGGCAAGTTATTTTTGGGTAAAGTTTTAACTATGGAATTTATACTATTAACCATGTGTTTAGACATAATATTTATAATAGAAATATTGTTTATTCAATTTTAATTAAAAAAAATATATATCTTATATTCGTTTATGTGTCAGTTTATTTATATAGTAGATAATTTAGTGTATAAAATTTTAACTTATACACAGAAGATTAAATCATCAATTCTATAAGTATAAAGTTATTTGTTCACAATCTAAGATGAAAATTGAACAAATCCATCGATATAATTATAACACTAAATTAAATATAGTTTATCTTTTTCTAAAAATATAATAATGAAGTTTCTCTAATGCTTCCCTCCTCCATGAATTGATATTTGGCTATCTAACTGCAAAGCTCAGACTTCAACCATGTCATGTCTATCATGCACATATATAGAAATATTGATTTATATCAAAACTTTTAAAAATATTTATATTTCATATAACGATTATTTTCACTAATATAAAATTATTTTTACTTCAAATCAATTCTTATATTACTGTAGACACGTAATTTTTTACCGAACTTAAGTAACACCATTTTTAGAGCTTAAATATTTTTATAATCTAAGCTAAATATTTTGACTTTTATGTTATTTTATTAAGTTTATTTTAAAAGATTTGAAAATAACAAGAATAGAATCACTTTTTAAGGTAAGTTTTATTTTCAATTGTTTAAAAATAAAAAGAAATGGAAAGTTACAAAAAAAAATATGTATTTTCTTTTAAATTAGATTTAATAATAAGTTAGTATTTCTTAATTATAATTTAGAATAGCTATTCATTTATTCCTGTATTTTTATTAGCTAATATTTTTATTATTATAATATTTATTATATTTAATTAAAATAAAAGAAATAACCTACCATTACCCTCGCCCCACTTACTCCTCCACTACCCCACATACCCCACTCCACTCACCACTCCCACATACCACAATTCCTCACAACACACACGTCTACACACTACACCACTACGGTCTACACACTACTACAAGACAACACCTACATTTCCCATATATGCACAAACATACACTTCCACAACGGACACACTCAATATACATACAAACACTCTGCAAAGAAACAAATCAGCAACCAAATACACAACACAATACTACAATAACCAACACATATACACGACACACAACAAAAAGAAAAAGAAAGGAAGAGAAAAAAATCAGCAAAATATATACACGCACAAAACGCCAGAAGGAGAAAAAAAAAACTCACATTTTATTTTATATTTTTTCTTTCACTCACAAACAAAAATTGATGTTGAGGTTCACTTTCGTGGTTTCGAGTTCGTGGTTCTTTATTAGAATTGTTTCCATTTCGTGAATTGATTTCGCAAGAGGTACCATTCAACTTTTTGTATAATTTGATTTTCACAATTATATAATACTTGATTTCAATGTTATGAAGTTGCTCGAATTTTATGTGCGTTTAATCTCATTATTTTTCATCATGTACCATAGGTTATTATTAATTAAGCATCTCTTCCATCCAATCAAAATTTACCAAATACCTGAAAAATTATTATAATAGTTTGTTTAATCAACTTTATCTAAATAAAAATGTTCATCCTAGAAAAATTAAGAAATGAAGAGTTACACATTTTTTTTATTTTTTATTTTAATGCTTTTTGTCATGACTTGTAAATATCCTAAAAATATAAATGCATCTATATCGAATTTTAATATGAAATAATTTTATATTTGTTTAAGATTTTAGACTTTTATTATGTAAATAGTGTTTATAAATATAAATAGTAGAGGTAGTTTAATCACTAATAATACACTTAAATTTTCTAGTAGTATGTAAAATATTAAAATATATGACCCGTTTCAAAGGTCGGTTTCAATTTAGAATGTGGTTACACATCTTTCTTTGAAACACTTAAAAGAAACTCAAGGATGCGGTGACGCACCTTTTCCAAATTGTTTTAATAATTAAGTTTTGTTAATTCAAACCAAGAAGTGTAAATTGATATTATTAAGCGTGATGAACTCAAGAGGGGAAGACAGTTATGTCTCCAAATGTCAAGATTGAGAATGCAGTTATGCATTTGATTTAAGACTAATAAAATTCAACAATTAAAAAATAAGCTAATTTTGGCATATAGACACAAATTATCAAAAAAATAATCATAATTTAAGTATAAGTCAATAAAAGCGATTGTGCTAGAACCACGGGACTCGAGGGATGCCTAATACCTTCCCCTCGGTCAACAGAATTCCTTACCCGAATTTCTAGTTCGCAGACCGTATTAAAGAGTCATTTCCTTTTGATTAGGGATTAAACAAAAAGCTGACTTGGAACACCATAACTCAATTCCAAGTGGCGACTCTGAAAAAATAAAATAATCCCTAAATCAATACCGTCACTTAAATTGAAAAAACCCTACCGCTGCCGTGCGCAAAAAGGGGTGTGACAATTACGATTTATATTCATCAAATTCATTATTTTTTTATTAAATTTCTTACTACTTTATTCAAATCAATATTTAATGAAAAATAATTTCCCATCACTATATTGAGTGGACAAGACTAATCATTATTACATTAATTGAAAAAAAAACAATTTTCTTTGCTAAGAACTTAAACACTACAACTTATGTTTAGTTTTTTTAATTTTTTAATTAAGGGAAAAAGGACAAAGGTACTCCCGAACTATCGAAAATGGTATACAAATACCCTTCGTTATACTATTGAGACACTAGAGCCCCTACCGTCCAAAAAGTGGTGCATCTATGCCCTTCTCTCTAACGGAAAGACATGTGTCGTCATCCTATGCATCTACCCTTATTATTCACCAATTTCTAAACCCACAACCCGAATTAAAAAGATCTACCCAAATAACCCCCTAACCCACCCATCAAAAAGATCATCTCCTAAAAAAAAGAACGGGAAAAAAACCCTTTTAACACTGGAGTCCCAACCAATTACCACCACACTCCTCCGTCAACTCCGCCGATAACCACCCTCTCCTCCTTTTTAGATCAAGTTCACACTTGTTGCTGCATGTAAACTTTCAATGTCGCCGACTTAATAATTTCCTTCAAGATTCAATAGAAACAAGTCAATGGAAGGATCCATTTCTAAGTAAACATACGTTTGGACATGGATCCATATAATGAATATTTTAAAAATTGAAATAATGAATTAGTTTGATAAATAAATATTTTACTGTTCAAAATTTTGAAGAAAAAGAAACTCTGCATAATATGCAGAAAAGGGTTAAAATGTCTTTTTTTGGTGTGAATTTGTACCGTTCTACGACATCGGAGTATGATAGTCACCGTTAACAGCTGAGCGAGAAGCAGGGGCGGCTCAACATAATATGAGGTCTAAAGTGAAATTTTAATTAAAGGCCTAAAATTTAAATAAATTTCATCCATATTTATTTATTTTTCTAAATTTTTAGATGTAAATTATTACTTAATATCTTTTTTATAAATGATTTTTTCAAATACTTTTTTTTATTTTTAGATAAGATTTTATCAATTCAACATTGACAAACATCATTTTATTGAGATAATTATTATATGAATCGATAACATAGTTCTATAAGTAATAAGTTGATAAATTTTAAATATAGATAAGAGTTAGAATCATAGAATCTGATT
>JAJOOH010072375.1:0-17802 GCA_029582605.1 Solanum gracilifrons
GATGTCCTAATCGACAATGTGCCTCAAATGGAGACACGGCACAAGAGTAGGCAGCAAATCGAGGCTCCCAATATTCATCAAGAATGTAGAGACTATCGAATACATGTCCTTTACCGATAACTTTATTTGTCTTCAGATCACGAAACAAACAATGATCGGGAAAGAAAGAGATATAACAGTTTAGGTCTCTGGTAAGCTTACTAACAGACATCAAATTAAAGGCTAACTTTGGTAGACCTAATACAGATGACAAGGTAATGAAAGAAGTTGGTTTTACAGTTCCAGATCCTATAATATTACAGATTGAACCATCAGCAACCGTCACAGGAGAGAGTGCTCCGTGTGATCGAAAGCTAGAATATATATTAGGATTACCTGTCATGTGATCTGTGGCACCTGAATCGATCACCCATTTATTCGAAGAGGATATAAGACATGCTTTTCCTGACTCAACAAGGGTAGTAACTGAAATAGATTCTTTTTGTAATTTTTGATATTGTGAGAATTTTGCAAACTCTTCCGCCGAAACCAAAGTTCTTTTATCCGAAGACATAGGAGCCACAATTTCAGTCATTCTCTCCAAATATTTTAGCAGCACAAGAACTTATCAACAGAAAATATAACCAGAAGCATGTACGTGACCCCACAAACTTTACCAGTAGACAAGAGCAAGTAATGAACAATCAAATACCCAAGCAAGTAGTTCAGAGAAAGAAATCTTGAACCGCAGTTTATGACCAAACAACACCAATTATCTGATCTGAAGTAGAAGCTAGCAGCCACAGAACCACAAATCACAAACCAGATTCAGTGTAGCAGAATAGAAACGAACCAGGAAGTGACGAACAAACTTTCCAGATCGTATTTTAACACCAAAACAGACCTGAGAAGTGACCGAACAGACTTTCCAGATCTATTTTAACACCAGAACAGACTTGAGATTCACCAGAAATACGTGTCGATGCCGTAAATTAAAACCCAATCAATTCAGCCAGACACGCACCTTCACGTGCTGGCCCGTGATGAACAAAAGACTGTATGACCGGTGCGTGACAGCCACTCGCTTCACAACCAGATGCCGGTGAAGACTGGTTTGGCTGGAAAATATACTCCGCCTCCTTCTGTGGTGGTGATGACTGACCACTTTAAATCAGTGGAATAGAAATCCAAACTTCTTCCGTAACATAGCCAAAATGAAACGAGCCTATTGGCTCTGATACCATGTAATTGAATGGAAGATCTTATTTTATTCCAGTAGGTGAACAGTGAATAAATACAATACATAAGGTGCTAACTAAGGAAAGAAATAAAGAGTGATTCCTACTGATCTGCAGTGATCCCTATAAATCTGCTGCCTATATATAGCTATGTATATTACTAAGATTAAGTCTATATACATTCTATAACACTTACAATCTCATCAGAGCATATCAAAACTAACTTATGGGAGACTACAAATTTCCATGGAAATCAACAAAAAGTTCTATATCCCCCACCATATTTTGTTTACACCAAAAATACAAAAAGGCTAAAGCAATTCATTCGAATCTTTTGGATGTTGTTTCTCGTATCCTCAAATCATCTTGCATTTCTTTATTTCCACAGAGTCCACCTAATGCAAGCTGGGATTAACTCCCACCAATCTTCACCAGAATTTCTTCTTCCTATCTCCTCCCAGCTATATAATAAGTCCTTAGTGGTCCTTGGCTTTACCCAGTACACACCAAATATACAGCGGAACATGTTCCATAGGTTTGCAGCCACTTTGCAATGGAGGAATAGATTTCTATTAACTCTGCATCTTGATCACACATGAAGCACCTTGAAAAGATTTGTCTCCCTTTTTTCTGAAGCACTTCTTGAGTCAAACATGCCTTTCTGCACACCAACCAAGCAACTTGAGACTTTTAAAGTTAATTTTACCTTCCAAATTAACTTCCATGGTCAAAATCTAATCTGTGATTGATTAGCATTGTTTATCCAGTAGCATAGCTTTACTGTGAACACTCCTTTGTTATGCAGTCGCCAAATAGGCTTGTCAGGTTCATTGGAGATGCCTGGAATGGCATAAGGACCTGAAACAGGTTAGTGATCCTCTCAATCTCCCAATCATTAAGTGCTCTCCTGAAAATGAGGTTCCAACCCTGAGGGCTCCACCATTGGAAATTGTGGCATTGTCCTGTAGAGTGAACAGATCTGGGAAAAGTGATTTAAGGCACTCTTCCCAATCCATATTTCATTCTAGAAATCAATTTTCTTGTCATTTCCCACCTATAGTGAGATGTTGTCTTTGAACTGGGGCCATAATCTTCTGATGGTTTTCCACACACTACAATCAAAGGTTCCTAGAACCTCCTCAGTTGACTAATGGCTTTGCAAGCCATACTTCTGTGTGATGACTCCCATTCTTTTTTTTCTCTTTATTTTTAGTCTCTCTTCATCCATTATTTTCACTAGTATTCTCATCATCTCAATAACATTTCAATCAGTTTTTTTCTCAAGCAATTTTTCTTTATCTTTTTTTTTTCATGTCACATTTTTTAAAAAAGGGCCTTTTATCACTTACTAGTTATCTTTGGTGATGATTACACTTGACCATCCCTTTGTTTAGATTTAACAATTTTGTCACAATTTATGCTATAGTGTTCCAGGAAGCAAGATGCAAAAACTAGGGAATCAACAAAATGGATCCAGATAAAAATATGGCTATCAAACAAAATGTTACAGGCTCAAAGGACTAACTAGTGATAACAATATCTGAAAAAGTTAAAATTTGCAAAACATATCAAAGAAAGCATATTATCATCTTATAAATAGAGCAATATTTTTTATTTCGCTTCAATAACATACAAGACAAGTTCTACGTTAAGATGCAAAACATGGAATAAGCAAGAAATCCTCAAATGGCACAAGTCTTAATCAAGATGAATCAATTTTACTTCTAAGACAAATAGAGTCATAACAAACTACAAAATAAGAATAAACTATATATAGTCATCATCCTGAGCCTAGGTGTCAGAAAATCTGTTATTATATTAAACCAGTGCTTCGGACGGCGAAAGGCGATAAAATGCGACAAGGGTTTGCCTTGCCACAAGGTGAGGTGCTCGCCTTTTTGAAGTGCGGCCCAATTAATACCAATAAAATAAAATATTTAATTGCATATATAAATAATTGTTAAGAATTCCCACATCGGAAAAGGGATGGGAATTTAATTTCCTTATATGGACTTGGACAATCCTCCCCTTATAAGCTAGATTTTGAGGTTGAGTTAGGCCCAAGATCCATCTTCACAGGGTATAAGAGCTTTCTTTAGTGAGAAAATAAATATAATAAGAGAACAAAATTGCTGAATTTTTTTTTCCCAGCAAAACCTCCATTGTTCTGCGATTCCGACACTCTCCAGGGGTATTGTGCATATACCAGTACCACCATTACGATTGGAATCCTTGCAGTTTGTGTTTCTAAGCCACTTTTCTGGTAGTTTTTTTTTTTCCAGCAACTTTTTCTGGCAAGACAACAAGCAATTCTCCAGTTTTCCAGATCTTCTCCAGTTTTCCAGATCTGTTCTTCAGTTTTTTCCCCAGAATTTACTTTATTTTTGAACACTAATAGATCTTTTTTTCATGTCTCTCGGATCCGATATGTTTAGCACTAAATCTGTGAGTTCCACCAGCCCAAACCATGGCATCACCACAGAACCTTTGACAGGTAGTGCAAACAATATCTTGGTCCTCCTCTGTTCAATTATGGTGCAAGGGACAAGGTGTTCAGGATCACTTGAATACACAGGCCAAGGATATTACTGTAAAAGATAGGGACGAATGGGAGAAGATTGGTGCTCAATTTGTGTAGTCTGTTATGGAAATCTATTGATTCAAAGTTGATGCCATTGTTTCGACCATTCCAAACTTGCTTCTTAGTTTGGGAAAAGGCTCATGGACTATACACAAATGACATATCCCTTTTTTATAATGTGATTTCTCGGTTGACTAACCTTAAAAAGCAGGACTTGGATATGTCAACTTATCTTGGACAGGTTTAGGCGGTTATGGAGGAATTTAATGAGTTAATGCCCGCTACTCGAAATGTTGAAAAACAATTATAGCAGCGTCAGAAGATGTTTCTAGTTATTACACTTGCTGGACTTCCATCTGATCTTGATTCAGTGCGAGATCAAATTTTGGCTAGCTCTACTGATCTTGTTATGGATGACCTGTTTGCTCGATTGTTACGACTAGCTGCACCACCTATGTCGTCTAGTCATCTAGTTCCACCTGCAGATTCTTCTATCCTAGTATCTCAGACTGCATTTCAGACTGGAAAATGGCATGGAGGCCGACATGGGAAACAACGACCAAGATGTGGTCATTGTAACAAATGGGGTCATACCCGTGAGGTGTGCTACTCTCTACATGGTAAACCAAAGAATGCTCATGTTGCTCAAACTGAATGCACTGGTAATCCCACCAATCAATTGTTCTCTTTTTCTGAGGTAGAATACAATGACTTTCTTCAGTATCAAGTGAGTAAGAAGACATCTTCATCAATAGCTTCCGTTGCCTAAGTTGGTGATCCTGTTAATCCTGTTGCTTGTATCTCACAGTCCACCACACTTGGCCCTTGGGTTATGGACTCAGGTGCTTCTAACCACATTTCTGGTAACAAATCTTTATTGTCTAATATTACTTACTCTCAATCCCTTCACTGTTACATTAGCTAATGGTTCTCAGACCATGGCAGCTGGAGTCTGTCAAGCCAATCCCTTACCTTCCTTGACTCTAAATAATGTTCTTTTTGTCCTTGGTTGTCCCTTTAGCCTCTTGTCAATAAGTTGTTTGGCTAATCTTTCCAAATAGGCTCTACATCAGCTTTAATTTAAAAAAAAGTTCTCCTAGGCACATGTCCCCAAAATCTTTCTCTCTCCTAATCTAGGAGAGCAGAACTCACCTCCGGTGACATTCTGTCACCGGAATCCTCTCCTCTTTCTATCTTTCTTTCTTTCAAACTGGCATAATCTTCTTTTTCTTCTAACCTATTTTCCTTTTCTTCTAATCAATGGATGAAGATATGATTTTCTTTGCAATGGGATTCAAGTCTTATGACATAGCTAGAGATGAATCATGAGTAGAGATGTGGTATGACTGGACTGAGAGAGGAAGGATCATGATGAGCAGAGCTAGCTTTAGTGAGAAATTGATGGAATGGATTTGTTCGATCCTTAAGGAAGCGTCAAAGGTGAAAGGAAACACAGTTAGAAGATGGAGAAGATAGGAGCATGTTTCACACTTATTCTGTGCAAGAAACTTTAACAACAAAGGAAGATGTATAAGCATTATCAACATTCAAGGCAAACGCAGAGCAGTATTAATAGTCCCAGAAATCTCATTCAATGCTGGTTGGTGGGATCTGGCTATCAAAATTGAGAAGTTCATTTATTACAAAGTTAATAAGACAATCAATCAGAATTACAAAATGGTGGATAAAGAGATTCCATATGCAGAGTCGGTGAGGAGGAGCAGATGGTCGTCCAGAGAGATCAATAGTGCAGTCATAAAGGAGAGGGGACACCATCCTCATAAATGGTGGCCTCAATCAACCTCGAAACAAGCTCTTAGGCAAGAGCCTTGTTGGTAGCTTTCCAACAATTGGATCTGAGATGGCCACCCTGTCGGAAGTTTGTAGATGGGCAAGCAAAAATTGGAACCAAGCCCACGGCCTTAACGTTTACGAGATGGGAAACAACTTCTTTCTCTTCGAGTTTACGTCCATAAATGCGGCCGAGCATGTTCTTAGAGGAAGATGGTTGTGGAAGAATCAAGGAATTCGGCTGCAATGGTGGTTGCCGATTGTTGGTGCAATTCAATCTAGGGTGCCATAAGCCAGTCGTGGATCAGATTAGTGGGCCTCCCTTTACATTTGTGGTCTCAGAATGTATTTAAAGCAGTGGGGGACTTCTGCGGTGGCTGGGTGAAGACAGAGGAGGAAACAGATCTTCGCAATCACCTAAAGTGGGCAAGAATACTAGTCAAAGCCAACGGAAATTCCATTCCGAAGGAGGTGAAGATAGCTTTTGAAGGTATCAAGTATATCATACAAGTATGGGATGAAACACCGGCAAGGTTTTTCGCCGGAGAGAGTGCATACGATATCGGAGGAGATAGGAGGACTCAGTCTTCAAACCAATGGTTATCGCAGAAAGGTGAAACTTCGAAATCCACGTCTCTGCCAGCTGGTGATAGGAACTTTCACGTGGGAAGCACTAAAGATTTTGAATCTATTAACAGGGCACGTGATACTAAGCAGCTGAAAGGAAAAGAGTTGGGCCTGGACCCACTGGCCCAACAAGCTTGTAACTTAAATGAAAAGCAGGCCAATATTTCAGATTGGACCTCAGAGCCTTTGCTCGATGAAATACAAGCAAATTACAGGAATTTAGTGGCACCAGACAAGGAAGGCGATCCAGTCCATCTATTCCATGGAGACAGAGATGAGAATTTCAAATTTCTAGCAGATATAAAGGACGACGACGATATGTCGATCATCCAAACAGAGGAAAGAACAACCACGGAAACACAAACAGGAAACGATTTGTTACTGGAACATAAGGCAGATGGGGAAGGTATAATTGAAGATATCATACCACTAAATTCAGAAGAGCAAGACATTGATATAGCAGCAGAGAACGAAATTCCTTCATGGGTCCAACAAAATATTATCAGGCTTAGCAAAGAATTTGGGGTGCACTTTATTGGATGTGAAGAAACAACTTTGAATCTATTCATGAAAATTGATGGCAAGAGGGAAGCAATTGAGAAGATGGCTGGAGCCATAGTTCCTACGACTCCAACAAAAAAGATCCCAAGAGAACTCAAGAATCTGGAACCAGCTAGTAACTTCGTGAGCTATGGTACAAGAAGTAGGGGGGGGGGGTTGTTTCTTAGATTTTTTAAATGAAAGTTAACATAGTTTCATGGAATGTAAGGGGCCTCAATGATCCAAGGAAGAGGCTACTGATCAAAAACATGATGAACAATTGGAGGGCAGACGTGTATTGTTTTCAGGAATAAAAAATTAATGGAGATATAAGAGGGGTGATAAAAGAGATTTGGGCAAACAAGAGGGTCAAATATGCACAATTAGAGGCACGTGGAACAAGAGGGGGCATCACTATCTTATGGGATAGCAGTATCTGGGAGGGTGAAGTTTGTGAAGTAGGGGCTTACTGTTTCACATGTAAGTTCACAGGGAAAACTCAGGTTTTTGAATGGCATATATCTAGTGTCTATGCTCCAAACAGTAGAGACGAAAGAGAAGAAGTATGGGGAGAATTGGGGGCAGTAAGGAGTTTGTTTAGTGGACCTTGGGTGGTGGCTGAGGATTTCAATGTAGTAAGGTATCCATTAGAAAAGAAGAACTGCAAGAGATTGAATAAGGCGATGGAAGATTTCTCAGATTTTATAAAGGATATGGAACTACAAGATTTACCACTGAAAGGTGGTAGTTTCACATGGAGGAAAGAGGACAGACAAGATATTGCAGCAAGACTAGACAGATTTTTGATTTCCGAGGAATGGGAAGTTTCCTTTAGGAAGATTAATCAATCAATCTTACCTAGAGTTACATCTGACCAGAATCCATTGTTGTTGGAATGTGGCAACTGGGAGAAACAAACATCTTATTTCAAGAAACCATTCATACTCTCATAACTCAAGTTGGATAACTTTCAAACAGTTCAAAGGAAAATCTTTCGGCACTTTCATTTATTGAGCGGTCTTTCCTCCTTTTTTGTTTGTCTCGTTTAAAATCGGTGGCTACAAACTCAAGACTTCAATGAAAGAATTAAAGATTGGTGGAGTTCTATAACTTACGTGGGAAGACTAGACTATATACTAGCTTGTAAGTTGAAACTACTGAAAGTCAAGCTGAAAGATTGGAGCAAAACACTTCATGGCAATCTTGGTATGCAGAAACAGTGCACTCTCAACCAACTAGCTGATCTAGATTTGATTCAAGATCAGAGAATTTTATCTGAAGATGAGTCCTACTTGAGAGCAGTATTGACAGTGGAGTTGGAGGAAATTGCAAAGAGGGAGGAAGTTGTTTGGAGGCAAAGATCTAGGGCCCTTTGGCTCAAGGAAGGGGATAGGAACTCAAAAATATTTCCATAGGATTGCTAATTGTCACAAGAGGTACAACAACATTGACAAATTGATCATAAATGGAGCTAATGCTACTGAACCAGTTGGGATCAAAGATGGAATAATTAGATTCTACCAGGAACTATACAAGGAGGCAGAAGTATGGAGACCTCAATTCAATCCTAGATTCCAATTCATTATCAGTGAAGAGGATAATATTGCATTGCAAGGCCAATTTGAAGAACAAGAAATCAAAAACAGTGTGTTCTCATGTGCAGGGGATAAAGCACCAGGCCCTAATGGTTTCTCAATGGCCTTTTACATACCGTGTTGGGAAGTGATTAAGGAGGAAGTGGTAGCTGCCATCCAGAACTTCCATGATCAGGGCTATTTTGAGAAAAGTTTTAATGCCACTTTTATAGCCCTGATTCCTAAGAAAGTGGGAGCATCTGAATTGAAAGTTTTCAGGTCAATTAGCCTAATTGGGAGCTTCTACAAAATCATCTCAAAGATCCTAACAGAAAGACTCAAGAGGGTTATGCCAAAGTTAGTAGATGATCAACAAATGGCCTTCATAAAAGGTAGACAAATTATGGATGCCATTCTGGTGGCTAATGAATGTGTAGATATGAGAACCATATCCAAAGTCCCAGGAATTCTTTGCAAGCTAGACATAGAGAAAGCTTATGATCACTTGAACTGGGAATATTTGTGGAGCACACTCAGGAGGATGGGGTTTGGCAACACCTGGATAAAATGGATGAGGTTTTGTATGACCACAGTGAAGTTCTCTGTTTTGATCAATGGCTCACCATCTGGCTTCTTTTCCTCTGAGAGAGGATTGAGACAAGGAGACCCCTTTCTCCTTTTCTTTTCATCCTAGCTATGGGAGGTCTAAGTGATATGCTGAAGATTGCTTAGGTTAATAACAAAATTAGGGGCTTCAAAGTGAGTCAGGGGGATTCACTGGGAGTGTCTATCTCCCACCTATAATATGCTGATGACACATTAGTATTTTGTGATGCAGAAAGTGAACAACTCAAACACTTAAGGGTTATTTTCATTTTGTTTGAAGCAATATCTGGACTCCATATCAATTGGGGAAAGAGCTTTATTTATCCTGTAGCCTCCTGGCAAACATTTTAGGTGGCAAGATAGGGGAACTTCCCACCACCTATCTTGGCATGCCTTTGGGAGCTAAGAGTAAATCTTTGAGCATCTGGAACTCTGTGGTAGAAAAATGTGAAAGGAAGTTGGTTAATTGGAAAAGTCAATATTTATCCTCGGGTGGTAGAGTCACACTTATCAACAGTGTTCTTGATGCCATGCCAACCTATATGATGTCCCTTTTTCCTATGCCTGGGAAAGTCATTCAGAGGCTGGACACAATCAGAAGAAATTTTCTTTGGCAAGGTAATGGGGAAGGGGTTAAGAAATTTCACTTGGTTAAGTGGGATGCTGTTATTTCCAACAAAAAAGAGGGAGGTCTGGGAATTAAGAATTTGAAAGCCCACAATAAGAGCCTTTTGCTAAAATGGCTCTGGAGACTAGCAACAGATGATCAGAGCTTATGGGAGGACACTATCTTTGCAAGATATGGAAAGAAAGGCTCATGGACTACTAAGGAGGTTAATACTCCTTATGGTGTGGGTCTATGGAGAACTATTAGAAATCAGTTCTGGAATGATATATGGATGGGACAAACACCTTTGAGACAACAGTTCCCACACATTTATATTCTCAATCAGCAGAAAATGGCTACAATTGTAGAAGTCAGAAATGAACAAAGATGGAACCTAATTTTTAGAATGTTCCTCAATGATTGGGAAGTGGAGAGAATGACTCAGTTCTATAATACCTTGGAACAAGCCAAAAACCTCACTTGTGAGGAAGACAAATTGACATGGAAGCTGGAGAAAGATGGCAAGTTCAAGGTGATATCAACCTACAAATTACTAGACATTTCAACTGAAACCAAGGAGTTGTGACCTTGGAAGATGATCTGGAAAGGGAAGATACCACATAAGGTGGCTTACTTCACATGGCTTGTTGCAAGACAATCTGTTCTGACTCAGGATAACTTAATGAAAAGAGGAAAGGACTTATGCTCCAGATGTTTTTTTTGTGAATCTGAGACAGAGACAATAAACCATCTTTTTTTGCATTGTAAAGTGACTGAGAAACTATGGAAGTATTTCATTAACCTGAGAGGTATCACATGAACCATGCCTAGAAATACTGCAGAAGTCCTAGCATGTTGGAATAGAGATGGAAATCAGTCAGGACACAAGGAGAGATGGAAGATTGTCCCTGCCTGCATTTGGTGGACAATATGGAGTGAGAGAAATCGGAGATGTTTTGAGAACAAGAGCATCCCTTACCAAAGCATTAAAATGAATTGTTTAGTGACCTTTTACTTTTGGTGTATCCATTCTATTCCAAAGGATCCGGGGGACATCACCCTATTCTTAGATAGTTTATGAGGGAGATAGGTGTTTTGATTCTTTTTGGTAAACCCTCTATACTTTTGATGTAATTACTACATGAGTTCACTATTGGTGTACTTCTATGCTGATAATACCAGTTAACTTTCTCAAAAAAAAAAGCCGTTTGGCTAAGGCTTTAAATTGTTTCACCTCATTTTATAGTGACTTCTTTGTCATACATGACCTCAATACGGGAAGGATGATTGACGAAGGGCATGAGTCAGATGGACTTTATTATCTCAATTCTCACAAATCCACTATAGTTTGTTCAATCTCAGTCTCTCCAGATTTAATCAACAAACGATTGGGACACCCTAGTTTATCCAAACTTCAAAAGATGGTACCTAGCTTGTCCAAATTGTCTAAGTTAGATTGTGAGTCATGTCAATTGGGGAAGCACACCCGAGCTACTTTTCCACGTAGTCCTAATAATCGTGTAGTCTCTTTCATTTAGTTCATTATGATATTTGGGGTTCTTGTAGAGTCAGTTCTACATTGGGTTTTAAGTATTTTGAGTAATCATCATTGAAAGTAACAAAATACTTAAAATCCAATGTAGAACTAACTCTACTAGGACCCCAAATATCATAATGAACTAACTGAAAAAGAAACTCTGCACTATTATTAGGACTACGTGGAAAAGTAGCTTGGGTGTGCTTTCCCAATTGACATGACTCACAATCTAACTTAGACAATTTGGACAAGCTAAGTACCATCTTTTGAAGTTTGGATAAACTAGGGTGTCCCAATCGTTTGTGGATTAAATCTGGAGAGTCTGAGATTGAACAAACTATAGTGGATTTGTGAGAATTGAGATAATAAAGTCCATTTGACTCATGCCCTTCGCCAATCATCCTTCCCGTACTAGGTCCTGTATGACAAAGAAGCCACTATAAAATGAGATGAAACAATTTAAAGCCTTAGCCAAACGACTTATTGACAAGAGGCTAAAGGGACAACCAGAGACAAAATGAACATTATTTAGAGTCAAGAAAGGTAAGGGATTGGCTTGACCGACTCCGGCTGCCATGGTCTGAGAACCATTAGCTAATGTAACAGTGGGAAGGGACTGAGACCAAGTAATATTAGACAATATAAAGATTTGTTACCAGAAATGTGGTCAAAAGCACCTGAGTCCATAACCCAAGGGCCAAGTGTGGTGGATTGTGAGATACAAGCAACAAGATTACCAACTTGGGCAACGGAAGCTATTGATGAAGATGTCTGCCTTACACTCTAGTAGTACTTGGGAGCTTGTTCGTCTACCTCCAGATAAATCTACAGTTGGTTGTTGGTGGATATATACAGTGAAGGTTGGGCCTGATGGACAAATTGATGCACTTTATGGCCTGAAACAGTCTCCTCGAGCATGGTTTGAGAAGTTTAGCATGGTTATTTAGTTGTTTGGAACGTACGAAGTTAAGTTGATCTTTTTGTGTTATATTGTCACTCTGCTCCAGGTTTGTGCATGTATTTGGTAGTGTATGTTGATGACATAGTTATCACAGGCAATGATGATGAGGGAATTACCAAATTGAAACATCACCTTTTCTAGCACGTTCAGACTAAGGATCTTTGCCGATTGACGTACTTCTTGGGCATTGCGGTTGCTCAATTCAAATCAGGAATTGCCATTTCACAAAGGAAGTATGCACTTGATAATCTTGAAAAGACAGGGATGATAGATTGTAGGCCTATTGATTCTCTAATGGATTCAAATGTTAAGCTCCTACCAGGTCAAGGGGGGGGGGGGGGGACGTCTTAGCGATCCAGGAAGATATAGAAGGTTGGTAGGAAAGTTGAATTATCTCACAGTGACTCGACTTGATATTACCTTCTCGGTAAGTATCGTAAGTTAGTTCTTGAACTCTCCTTTTGATAGTCATTGGAATGTAGTTATTTGCATTTTTCAATACATAAAATCTGCTCCAGGGAAAGGACTTCTTTATGAAGCCCGAGGACATGAGAAAAATGTTGGATATTCAGATGCAGATTGGGCAGGGTCACCCTCTGACAGAGCGATCCACTTCGGGATATTGTGTTCTAGTTGGGGGAAATTTGGTGTCTTGGAAAAGTAAGAAACAAAATGTGGTTGCTAGATTTAGTGCAGAAGCAGAATATCGGGCTATGGCAGTGGCAGCATGTAACTCATATGGATCAAGCAACTACTGAAGGAGTTGAAATTTGGAGATACTAAAGGAATGGAACTTGTGTGCGATAATCAAGCTGCACTTCACATTGCATCAAATCCAGTATTTCACGAGAGGACCAAACAAATAGAGATTGATTGTCATTTTGTTAGAGAAAAGGTACTTTCAGGAGACATAGTCACAAGGTTCGTGTGGTCAAGTGATCAGTTTGCAGACATATTCACCAAGTCCTGGTCCCAAAACAAGTTATATATGTAACAAGCTTGGTACATATAATTTGTATGAACCAGCTTGAGGGGGAATGTTAGAATCCTAGGAATATTCTAGTGTTTCTATAGCATATGTAAATATAGTAGGTAGCTTGATTTCCTCCTAGATTTACTCTAGCTTGATTTGATTTTGATTTGTAGTGATTAGGTATTGATTTCCTTTCCTTTTTAGGACATGTATACTTAGCTATTTAAACCCCAATAGCTTGTGGGAATAATCAAGCTGAGTTCTCTCTTAAACTCTTCTCTTCTCACAATAATCAAAATCTCAATAGCAATAACATATAAGAAAATATTTCAATTCAAAAGCTGAAAATAGATAATACGTACTTAGAACTTGAATGAGAAAAAAACAGAACAAAAAAAAACAAAGGTAGAAGTGACTCTAAAGAAGAAGGAAAATAGAAACAGAGGAAGAAGAAAAGAAGAAATACATATTGGTTGGATTTTGGAGTCGCCAAAAAAGTCTAGCTAGTCGCCTGAGGAGTCGAGTCAAAAATCCTAAAATTACCTTTTAACATTTAAAACCCTAAATTGGTCGCCTTTTTTTTTAAAGAAAATACAAAAGGAGACCCCTTTCTCGCCTTTGTCGCCATGGCGTCGCCTTTTGACGATTGCCTCGCCACAATGCTAAAGTGCGATGAAGGGTTGCCTCGCCTCGCCTCGCCTCGCCTCTCGCCATTGGCGATCGCCTTTCACAACATTGTATTAAACACTCAAGCTCAAGTTGGGAGGAAGCAGGAATTGAGGCAAAGAATAGAAGTTATTGGAGGACCATTCCAGCATGCATCTGGTGGACCATTTGGAGAGAAAGGAATGCTAGAAGCTTTGAGGACAGAAGCAAATCCCTACAAATGATCAAAACAGATTGTATTCTGTTATTATGTTTTTTGTGTACAAAGAGTTCTCCTCTAGGTGCAGAAGCAATCCTAGAAGTATTAGAATCATGCTAGGCTTGCTGTTTTTGTTCCTAGATTTTCATACTTTTTTGTAAAGGGGCTTTCAGTACTACATAAGTACTGGTTTATAATACAAATCGTTACCTTCTCAAAAAAAAATAAAAAAATTAAACACTCAAGCACTCACATGAAAGTACTACTCAAGCTTAGACCTAAATATGATTAGCATCAACCAAGTTAAAAAGGGTTTTTTCGTTTCCCTCCTTTACTACTACTAAAATGAAAATAATAATAAAAAAATAAATCTAATGACTAATTTTCCTAAAGACGGTCGTTATCCATCCATCATTGGGAAAAGTCTCTACCTATGACTAAAAGAAAAAAAATACAGTTCAAGGACTCAGTTGGAAAAGAACCGAAAACAAAACCAGGGGAAATTATTCACTACCTGATAAAATAATATAGAAGGCATCCAAGCAAGTTCTCCACCCCACACTAGAAATTGTGCACTGTCCTTTGGCCTAACTAATATTTTGAGTTGTAAAGTTGAGAAGCTCCCAACTACATATTTGGGATGCCTCTGGGTAACCACCACAAGGAGTTAGAGATATGGGATGGGATTGTTGAGAAAATTGAGAAAAGGTTAGCCACCTGGAGGATCATTACTTCCAGCTCAGATTGTCACCCATTAGTGTTTGGGCTGTGTATGATTTTCAAATTAAATCCTTAATTTGTTGAAAAGCATGGTGGATAAATGTCAATGTTTCTAAAAAAGTTTCAAGCCTTATAGTTCATCTCTTATGTTGGACAGTATCCCGATTCAGTGATTATTATTGGGTCCACTTATATTTCTGTATCAAAAACTGGTGAAACCCATTGTAGATTATACTCTAACCTTAGTACTGGCTTGCGACTATCTACGGAATGTTCTAAATCTCGAGACTAGGAATTGTGATATATCTGGTTTCCTAAGACATGCTGGACAGAAAACATGTCTCTGATATGAGATACTTTGATGCTTAATGCTTGTCACATGCTTAGACGGCTTAATTTCTATCGTTGTTAGATAGAAAAGAGGAGTGGATTCTTTGTTTTGTGCCATTTCTTCGTATGTGGATTGTTAATCAACTCATTAGTACATTCTATGCGTTTTGATAAGGATCTATCGTTACATAATTTTTATCAATATCACTCCTATGATACATCATTCCTGTTGGATTGTTTCGTGAAAGGACCTCATTTCTTTATGGAATTTATGTTCTCTTAATGATAGTACTTGTCGGGAATAAAAGGGAGTTACCTAAATGATACTTATAACAGGATTACCCATCAAGTATGTCTAATTTAAGCTTCTCCCTCTTAGGAAAATGATGAATGTGATGTCCCCAAGATAAAGAAAGATTGTCATGACATTAGAAATTGATTACTGATATTAGATAATGAATTTTCCTGTACCTAATGGTTCAGATCAAATATTATGACATTTGTAAGGTCCATAAATTTGTGGTATCCATATCGCGTTGATTTCTGTGTCCTTGTTAACTCAGCTTATTGTTGATGCAACAATTATTTAAAAAGTTCTTTTCAGCTTATTATTGTGAATTTGACATTTTCCTTACCTCACAGGGAGTACCGAGAACATGTGAAGGATTTATTATGCATTTCAAAGGACTTAAGCCGAATGGTCATTGTTGATAACAATCCATTCAGTTTCTTATTACAACCTCTAAATGGAATTCCATGCATTCCATTTTCTGCTGGACAACCACATGATATACAGGTTTAATAAATAAGAAAACCATGTACGGAATCTATTCCTCAAATTTAGCTACTATGCTCCGTTGACTTCAACTCGGGTTTTTAATTCTGTATCAGCTTTTGGAGGTAATTCTTCCACTTCTCAAGCATCTCTCCAAGCAAAAAGATGTGCGGCCTGTGCTGTATGATAGATTTCATATGCCAGAATGGTTTCAAAAGCATGGAATCCCTGCTTCTGCATTGACAAGCGGGGAATGAAAATCTTGCTGGTGAAATTGTTACTAATTCCTGGACACCAATCCTGTAATTGTTCTGGGAGGGCAGTCCTCTTCACCCGAAGAACAATTTTTGTATAGCTAATTTTGTGCAGAAGAGCAACCAACAGGGAGGTCTCAAGTACTGATTGGAATGTTCTCTCCCACTATATCGCAGAACATTCTCATTGTGGAAATTAAGATTATTGTGTAACTTGTTCATAGGCCCTGTTCTTGGACGATGTTAGTGTTTGTGCAATTGTGTAAACAGTCATTGCCAATAATTATTCCCTTCTCTCTGAAACAAATTCTAGTTTAAATGTTTGACCGTTGGGGTGCTCTCTTCAGGAATGGTAATGTTAAACATTCTAGGTGACATTTGGGTGTGTTTAGTCTGGAGAAAATATTTTTCAATTTTTTCATAGTCGCTTAGAAATAGTTTTGGAAAACATTTTCAGTAGGAAAATGACTTCCTAGTAGAAGTAGATAAAATAAGTTTCACAAGTGTGCATACTTCATATTCACCCCACCCCTATATCTCCCAAACCTTCACCCTTACCCTTAAGTTTAAAGTGACATGGAGATTGATGATGATCTTGCACATTGTATTACAAGAGGGTGAGTGAAATGGAGGCTCACACCTAGGGTATTGTGTGATAAAAATGTGTTATAAAGGCTTAAAGGTAAGTTCTATGAAGTGGTGGCTAGATTCATATTGTTGTATGGAGCAAAGTGCTAGTCAGATTAAAATGCACATGTTCAAAAGATAAGGTAGCAGAGATGACGTTGCTCAAATGAATGTATGAAAATATTATGAGAGATAGGATTATGAGTGAAGTTATATAAGATAAAGTGGGAGTGATGTCCATGGCAAAAAAGATGAGAAAAATGAGATTAAAATGAGTCGAACATGTGAAGAGGAGATGTATGGATCCACCAAAAAAGAGGTGTGAGAGGTTCGCTTAAGGAGAGGTAGAAGTAGACTTAAGAACAACTAAGTGGAGATGATTAGATATAACATGTCACATCTTCAATTATTGAGGACATGACTCTAGAAAAAGTATGGAGATCAAGGTTAAAGGTAAAAAAGGTGGTAGAGTGTTGTCATACTTTTATGTGGAAGAGGTAAGGGACTAGTCTCTTCTTTTCATGCACATTGTTTCATTTACTTTGTCAAACTTGTTATTTTGCTTTCAGTTTTGCTTTGATTGCACTTAATCGAGGGTCTATTAGAAGCAATAGGATAAAAATAGAGGTTTTATATTGGATAAAAGGCATAGAAAATACAGTGAAAGACGTAAGTATTACCTCGTATCTTTAGAATAAAACAGAGGTTTTATATTGGATAAAAAGCATAGAAAATACAGTGAGAGACGTAAGTATTACCTTGTATCCTTAGATTTTATTTTTTTTGCATATGAAAAATATTACAACATACCTAAACATTATTGAATCTATTTATCTATCTATCTATCTATATTACCTTAAAAGCATGAACTCCTAACTTGAATGTTAAATTAGTATAATATTCCTAACTTAGGTTGTGACTAGGGGTGTTCACGGTTTGGATAAAAATCGATCCAAACTGAAAAACCAAACCAAACCGATAAAATAAAACCGATTTTATTTGGGTTTGGTTTTAGATTTTTGAAAACCGATAGTATTTGGTTTGGTTATGATTTTATTTGAAAAAAATCAAAGAAATAACCAAACCGAACCGATGAATTATATACATATATTTTATTAATATACATACTTAATATATTGTTTTTATAAACAATTTTAAAGATCTTATACATATTTTCATTAAAATTTCTTTATAATTTAATTATTGAAAGCAAAAAT
>JAJOOH010072376.1:0-21238 GCA_029582605.1 Solanum gracilifrons
TTCACTTGTTCTAATCATTTTCTTTATCTTATTTGCATGAACACTCTCCCATGTTGAGTCCACTCGAACTCCCCACCCCTTTGCATTCGATTCTCCTCAGGTCAACCTTCATGCTGCGAAAGGGAAAATACTATTATTTGTGTTAATATCCTAGTGAACGATCAGCATTGGCCTCAAAAGGCTGAAAATGAGTAGCAAAAATGGGCCAAAGCCTTCCTAAATTCTGGCAATTGTATTTTGTATTTATTGGGCTAAAGAAGGCCCATTTTTTACGTTGATTATTATTTTGCTAGAATTTAGGACAGGTAAAAAATTGGGCCAAATGCCCAAAATGAAAATTGGCCCAAATACTGGCCCAGGCGGACAGGAAAACCAGATTTGGGTCCAACTCTCTTTCCCTCTCTACTTTACTGTGTTCATTTTACTTGTTACTATTTACCGCTAATTTTAAGGCCGAACAATTCGAATCCCCGTAAGACGCCCGTTGTGTTTTATCTATTTAGCTAAAATCGATCGTCAATCAAACTCAAAGAATAAATTTTTTGCAAAAAGTATTTCACTTAGCTAGTATTTCTATTTTCCCTTTTAAAATGGTTCTAACTATAAAAATTGCTCAAATTCAAGTTAAGTTAAACTTTTAGCCAGGTAATTAATCGCCGGATAATCGCGTATTAGCAGGCATTTTGGGTGCTTTCAAACCCTTCCTGAAACGTTAATATGAACCCTCGAACCCCTTATAAAAGTTTTCATTAGATTTTCTATCTTAGTCTTTTGAAAACAATAGTTTTTCTTGATTTTTCTTAAAAATTAAGTGGCGACTCTTAAATTAGTCAAAATATTATTTATAAATAAAATAGAATGACGACTCTGCTGGGGATTTGAAAGGTTCTAACCTTAAAATTAGTTTATCTGGCTATGTGTTTAATTGTTTGTGTGTTTAAATTATCGTATCTTATATTAACTGTGGCATTCATGGCACCCGATTCCGCCAAACGGCAAATAGTTTGCATTAGGGAGAAAGGCAGTTATGTGGCTTACCACGGCTGTCCTTCAGATAAAACATAAGTTGAACTCTTTGAAAGTGATAAATGAATAGTTGGCTTGTGGTCATCCAACGTCGTTTATTAGACTTCACCCCGTTGTTCATCCGACTCGGGTAACAGTCATTTCTAAACCAATTCTAGTCAACCTAGAGTAGAGCGAAACCAAATCCAAATCTAAGCATTAGCCTAAGACGGCTTAATACCCAAGGCGTATAAAGTCTATTTGTAAAACCGCCAAAAATTATGTCCAAGGTTCACGACCTAACGACATACCATATTATTTGACATTTGAAAGATATATGTGTGGAAACCTAATTGTCGCCTATTTGGGGAAGGGAATCTTAACCGTGTTTTATTTTGGAGGTATAGATCTGTTTTTCAAATTCGACATGGTAGTGGAAGCCCCGGTTCTACTCAAGATGTGGTACAACGACCTAACTGTGGTTCACAAAAATGCCATTAACAAATATGTAGGGGCCTTAACAGAACTCATTAATATGGTTGGGTGGCCCGAACTGATTGAAGTCCTCACGGGTTATTGGGACAACGAGAAAATGGTGTTCCGATTTGGAACCATGGAAATCACCCCGACAATTGAGGAAATTGGAGATCGAATAGACACAGTCGTTACAGGGCTTGAAAGAAGAGTAAGAAAACAGGAACACATCTTAATCCCTAACAAGCCTACTCTCGAGGATATTACAAATTGGCTTGGATTAAGAAAGGATTACGCCTTCTGGGCCGAAGGTTCTAGCGTTTCTCTCATGGATCTCTATGTTAGATTCGGGAATGCAAGCTTTTATGCGAATTACAATCAAAAGTTCAGGGTTACCTTTAGAGAATGGGACGGGATCAGACCTTTGGCATTCACTATCGCGCTATTAGGTACTATGGTTTTTCCCCAAGACCCGAGCCTCAGCATCAACACCCGGGTAATGATGCTTTCACACACTCTCTTCCACGGACATATGAACCAAGGGCAAGTAAAATATTATCATATCGCACCTGTCATCCTTTCTGACATGTACCGTGCTTTGGGAAAATGCAAGGAAGGGCATCGTTACTTTCTAGGTTACAACTTTCTTCTTCAATGGTGGATAATGAGTCACTTGGTGAAGAGACACGGAACTCAAGAACTCTATACTCTCGATGAGCATAACGCGCTTAAGAGTTTGAATGACATGTTGTTCTGGGCAGACTTAGAAAAAAGGAGAACCAGAGAAAGGTGGGCTCAAATTTTCTCTGAGTTGAGGGAAGAAAATATCCAGTGGATGTTCAATCGTTTCATCTCGAAAAATGCTATAGTACGGGGTGACAGACATCTTGTGCTTCCTCTACCAGGTATTCGAGGTATCCGCCAATATGCACCCATCCGGGTCCTGAGGCAGTTCGGAAGAAGACAAACTACACCCCAGAAGCATACTACCGTATCTATGTGTTTGACATCGGGGATGATAGAGTGCCTGAAGCTTCAGATATGCTAAGAGAATGGAAAAGAGCAGTGCGAATGAACAAGGACACCATTGCCATAGATCGATTTAATGCGGGGTACGATGAAACTTACAAAGCTTGGTTGGAGCGCAATATACAGGGTATCTCCTTCTCAGTTCCGAACATTTACCGCAGTGTAGAGGACAAAGAGTCCAAAGCTTTGATAGAACTAAGAGAGGTAAGGAGAGAAGCCCAGGAAATGCACGAGGAATTCCTCCGAAAGCAAGAGGAGGATAAATATGCTCTCGAGAGCGTAACTCAAGAATTAAAAAGCTTGAGAAGCGATTTGGGAGAGCTTAACTTATGGATTGGAAATAAGAAAATTTGAATGTGTCTCGAGGACTGGGAAGAGAAAGGCCGCCGGAGCGAAGGATACCTGCTAATGATTCAATATAGGCTTCAACATCTCATGGCACAGAACAAGAGGAGCAGATCAGAGGCGGGGCCATCGGGAGCATCCTAGCAGATTTCGCCCCTGCGTGGGTTTTGTTTTTCTATATGTACTTATTGTTATTTGCCCCTGCGTGGGCTTGCCTTTCTTGTATTTTGGTACTCTTTTCAAACGACCCCTGCGTGGGCCTTTCCTTTATGTTTTTCGTTTATTCCCTACTTCCCCTGCTTATTTTCGCTTCTTGAACATCATTTTATATGCGAAATTTGCTTTAGGGTAACAAAATGGTTTAATTCTACGCATACATTTTTCAAATACGCTAGGCCTACCCTTGGCACAAAAAGGCCCCCTACTTGTTTAGGACGCGATATTTGTCTGTTTACTTGTGTGCTTTAACTGTTTATGTGATACGTTGCTTTGAATGAGGACATTCTTAGCCCACTCCTTGTCAAAATTATCTGAAAATGCCAAATACAAGTCACTACCAAAATGTCCGACCAAAATTCCACGAGTCTTGAGTTTCTCAGCCAGAAATAAAATCTTACTACCAAATCCTAAAATGTTACTCTATCATCTCAGGAAATGTGAAATTGCTGCTAAGATGGAAAAGGGAAAGAATGTCGAAGTGAAAACGACTGATGAGAGTCTAAGGATGAAACTGCGTCGACTCAAACAAGAGATTCGAGAGATGGGAGAAAGAACAATAGAAGTAGAATTAGCCACCGCAGCTGCTCAAGCCAAAAGTGCAGCACTAGACGCGGAGTTAGCGGCTAAGATGGCAAAATATGTGCTCATGAACGAGGAGACAGTTGTTATGCGGAAGGAACATGATGCCTTCAACAATGACATAACCATGAGGCTTCAAAAACTACATGAAAAGTACCATTTCTTCAACCAAGAGGCCACCAACAGTGGTCCTGAAGGCACTGGACCTGAATCTGTTGAAGAGGAACTTGAGGAGGAAATTGTCTATAGACCTCCTCTCAAGAGACGGTGGAAAGAAGAGAATGAGGAAACCGCCCCCGAAGCAAATAAGTTTACCCCCCGTGGCTAATACGGCAGTCAGAGGAAGGAGTTTTGGTGAAGGCACCATTTATCTTTTAGGAGCTTTCTTATCTGTCTTTCACTTTCCTTGTAATTACTAGAAATGAATGAATCAAAATGGAAATTTTCTATGTATTCGCACTACGTAGGGCCTGAATTCTCCTTCGGAGATACGTAGGCAGTCTTTCAAGGCCCGGCCCCTATCTATTAAAATTTTTCTTTTCCCCTTCATTCTACAAGGAAACGTTGAGTTCAGATCAACAGATGCCAGAATATGCAGCAAGAAGACCTTAGATCAATGCAATTTAACTTTTCTAAGTCACTACCCCCAAAATAAAACGAGCAAATTCCTGCTTGTTCAAAAAAATCAGTCCCCATTATTCGTGGGTTAATGTGTCCTCAGACGAAGCAACTCTTATGTGCTTATATGTCTTCTATGTGATATCTTGCATTACTCGTTCGGAACTAATACTAACAGATTTGCCTTTGAGTTGTTTTTCTCTACAGGTCATTAGAAGTGATCTGTGTTGATACACTGGCCGATCATCCTTATTTTACCAGATCAAAAGGGCCTACAGATTCCTTTCCTAGTCAAAGTTCACAAAAGGGAAAAGTAGCAATAGGTGATAACAACGAAGAAATCGACCTTACTGATGTCGTGGTAGCTCAACCCGTCCTTGCTGATCAGAATGAATTGATCCTGCAATTGATGCAACAAATTTCTGAGATGAGGGTCGAGATGCAGAGAAAACAAGATTTGCCTCCTCTAATTTTTACTGTCAATGCTCAACCAAACGGAAGGCCTCCAGCTCAAATTCCCCCTTCTAACGTGGAACAAGCTCAGAACCCGCCCCCAAGTCCTGCTCGTAATCCCTCCATCATTGACCTTACCACCCAAAACCCCTATTACGCCTCAGTCTCTTATCAAACACCACACCCTCCTCAAAATACCAACCTCCAAGCACCACTCCCTTCCCCCAATGCAAACCACCAAATTGGCCTACCCCCTCAAAGCCAAAATGTTAATCGCCCGCACATTTCCCTACATCACCAAAATCAACATACCAACCCCCAGACTTTCCCTCAAAATTGCCAAGCCACTCAAAATGCCCAAAGTCCCTCCGTTGCTCCACCCCTACCTCAAGAAGCCACTTTTCAAATACCAATCCCCAACGAGCATGACGCCCATAGTTCGGAGCTCGACCACTATAAGGAGAGGGAGAGAGAGTGGAGGTCAAAGGAAGAGACCGCCAAGATAGATGTGAAGGAGGAAATTAGAAAAGCCATGAAAGAGTTGAACTGCATTCCTGAGGTCGTCGGGTTGAGTTATGAAGACATGTGCATTCATCCGAATTTGGACCTCCCGGAAGGGTTCAAGGTGCCAAAATTTGACATCTTCGGAGGAACGGGGAACCCCTTAGCACACCTAAGGGCCTACTGTGACCAACTCGTGGGAGTTGGAAGAGATGAAGCTCTATTAATGCAGCTTTTCAGCCGAAGTCTGAGCGGAGAGGCTCTAGAGTGGTTTACGTCTCATGAAACGAGACAGTGGTCTAGTTGGAACTCTCTGGCTAAGGACTTCATCGAACGATTCGCCTACAATGTGGAGATCGTTCCTGATCGCTACTCTTTGGAGAAGATGAAGCAGAAGTCGACCGAAAGTTACAGAGAATTCACATATAGGTGGCGAAAGGAGGCAGCTAGAGTTAGACCTCCTATGTCAGAAAAGGAGATTGTCGAGGTGTTTGTGCGGGTGCAAGAGCCCGAATATTATGACAGAATCATGTTGCTCATTGGAGCAAAATTTACTGAGATAGTCAAGGTAGGTGAAACTATCGAAGATGGATTGAGAACTGGGAAGATTGCCCGTGTTGCTGCCTCGCCCGGATCCTCGGGCTTGTTGAAGAAGAAAAGAGATGATGTGTCCTCTATCTCTTACGGGGGAAGAAAATCCCAAGGAAATCCGCATCATACCAAGGTCGTTCTCGACCTTCACAGAGTACGTTCCCGGCTTGTTATGCACCGAACGATTACCAAAGTACCCCTCCTCCCAATTATCAAAATACTCCCCCTCCTAGCTACCAAACTCCCCCTACTATATATCAAACTCCCCCTCCAGTTTATCAAACTCCATCTCATCACTACCGAAATGCAACCCCCAATTGTGCCAACATTCAGCCAAATTACCAAACGTCACCCCCAACGTACCAAACCCCAGATCCACTTTACCAAAATACCCCCTCGAACTACCAAGCTCCACAACCAAACTACCAAACCAACTCATATCCCAGATATCAAGCCCCCCGTCCGAACGCTCCAAATTATCGCCGAATGTCTCCCCCTCAACAAGGCAATTATGATCCCTCCCGTCCCAGATTTGACAAAAAGCCTGCTAGAATTTTCACTTCTCTTATCGAAAGCCGAACAAAGCTGTTTGAGTGATTAATCGCGGCAGGATATATTCATCCAGTGGGACCTAAGCCGGTTGACACCAGCTCAAAGTTTTACAAACCTGATCAGAGGTGCGCGTATCACTCCCACAGTGTTGGACATGATACCGAGGACTGTATCAACCTGAAGCATAAGATCCAAGACCTGAATGACCAGAATGTGGTCTCTCTTCAGACAGTCGCGCCCAATGTCAATAGTAATCCTTTGTCAAATCATGGAGGCGCCACTATCAATATGATAGAGACAGATGATGACTGGTGCGTGACGAAGGCAATAGTTCCGATTGCTCCTGAGGAATTGGAAAGGGCTGTAGCTTCGTTGAGTATCAGAGAGAAGAAAGAGTTTGTGATTCTGATACCCGAGAAGGCTGTTGCCTTGGTGCCGAGAGAAACTCTTACCCGACCAAAATTTGTGATTGAAACGGTTGTTACTCAAGGCATGACCAGATCTGGTAGGTGTTACACACCGAAAGAATTGGCCCAAGGAGGGTAGAAGAAGGACCAAACAAAAAGGCCGATCAGTGAAGCCGAGGCCGAGGAGTTCTGGAGAAAAATGCAGCCGAAAGATTATTCGATTATGAAGCATTTGGAGAAGAAGCCGGCTCAGATCTCTGTGTGGGCCTTGTTAATGAGTTCGCAGTTACATAGGCAGGCTCTGATGAGAGCTTTGGATGATACTTATGTGCCCGTGGGTAGCAACAGTGACAATCTAGCAGCCATGATAAACCAGGTTATCCGAGGACTCCGAATTAGTTTTTGTGACGAAGAGCTTCCCTTTGAAGGCAGGATGCACAACAAAGCTCTGCACGTCACCACTATGTGTCGAGACAAGATAATAAATCGCGTCTTGGTCGATGACGGATCCGGTCTTAATATTTGCCCACTTTCGACTCTGAGGCAGCTAAAATTTGATTTGGAAAAGCTTCACCAGAACCAAGTTAATGTGAGGGCTTTTGATGGAGTGTAAAGAGACGCATTGGGTGCGGTGAACTTGGATATTTAGGTGGGTCCTGCGGAATTCAACATCGACAGTTACAACCTGCTTCTGGGAAGACCGTTCATTCATATGGCTGGGGCTGTGCCGTCTACCCTTCACCAACTAATGAAGTTTGTTTGGAAGGACTAGGAATTGGTCATTTATGGTGAAGGGAGCCATTCTAATGGGTATGCACCGATTGTTGATGACGTCTCTCGGGATTGTGATTTCTGCACAGTGGAGCTGGTAAATGCCACCGGTGATGACTTGGCTCCACAACCTCCTATGCCCTCCGTGTACAAGATGATTGCTACTGTCATGCTCCAGAATGGTTTCGAACCAGGTTTTGGATTGGGGAAGCACTTTCAAGGAATCGTCGAGCCTATCCAAATTCCTGTCAAAGGAGCAAAGTTTGGTTTGGGGTATGTCCCCACAGATGCTGACGAAGCAGAGATGAAAAACAAGAGTATTGATCAAGCATTGGCCAGGCCAATTCCTCATCTGTACCAGTCATTTCCAGTACGAGAAAATGTCAACGATGTTGGTCTCGGGGAAGGAATCTGGGGCCTTTTTGAGGAGATTGATGCAGTCATCGATGAAGAGGCTGGGACATCAGGCATCCGTGATGCGGAACCTGAGGAGCGATTGCAAAACTGAACCTCCACACCACTCCTGATTCCCCGCTCATCTAGGTAGAAAAAACATGTGTCTTTCTTTATTTTAAAATCGGTGGTAGTCCGGAAGAGGACTGAGACCCACCCTTTATGCAATTGTTATTTGTTTGAAACTTTTAAATTCCTTTATGATGTTTAAGAAGGCAAAATGGCCCTCAGCCATGGCCAAAGTTTTCGCTTGTCTTTCAATTAAAATGAAAAGCCTCTTTTATCAAAATTTGTTTGTTTACTTATCTGTTTATATTTTTGCTTTCCTAACTTTGTTTGTTTATGATTTCAGTAATATTAATTTAAAACCTGCCAATGTCATATCATGTCATGAATCGAGTGAACGAAATGAGGCAGGTGATGATAAGTGTGAGGAATATGAAGAAGAAAATGAGGTACCCGAACATGTTGCTGAAGAGTTTCGACAATTTAAGAATCAACACAAGCCGAATTTGGAAGAAACCGAACCTGTGAATCTCGGGGATGAGGAATGTGTTAGGGAAGTAAGAATTAGTGTCCATCTGACTGAAGCTCGAAGAAGAGACCTGGTTCGTTTGCTTAGGGAATAGATTGATGTATTTGCCTGGTCTTATAATGACATGCCAGGGCTGAGCACGAATATGGTGTCCCACAAGTTGCCAATCAATCCAGACTTCAGTCCAGTAAAACAAAAGAGTCGGAAGTTCAAGCCTGAGTTGAGTTTGAAGATCAAAGAGGAGATTACAAAGCAGATCGAGTCCCAAGTAGTGGAAGTGATGCAATATCCAACTTGGTTAGCTAATGTTGTTCCGGTTGCCAAGAATGACGGAAAAATCAGAATTTGTGTTGACTACAGAGATCTCAACAAAGCTAGTCCGAAAGATAATTTTCCATTGCCAAACATTCACATCCTCATTGATAACTGCGCTAAGCATGAAATGCAGTCATTTGTGGATTGTTATGCGGGTTACCACCAGATCCTGATGGACGAAGAAGATGCAGAAAAGACAGTTTTCATCACGCCTTGGGGTGTATATCATTATCGGGTGATGCCTTTTGGTCTCAAGAATACCGGTGCCACTTACATGAGGGCCATGACGACCATCTTTCATGATATGATTCACAAGGAGATCGAGGTGTATGTAGATGATGTCATAATCAAGTCCCGCGAGAGTTCGGATCACTTGACTCACTTAAGGAAGTTCTTTGATCGCTTGCGCCGATACAATTTGAAGTTAAATCCCGCCAAGTGTGCTTTTGGGGTGCCAACTGGCAAGTTGTTGGGATTTATAGTCAGCAGGAGGGGCATTGAGTTGGACCCTTCCAAGATTAAAACGATCCAAGAATTACCTCCTCCAAAGACCAAGAAAGAAGTGATGAGTTTTCTAGGAAGGTTGAACTACATCAGCCGGTTCATAGCTCAATCCACCATGGTGTGTGAGCCCATCTTTAAGTTATTGAAAAAAGATGCCTCGACCAAGTGGACCGGAGAATGTTAGATTGCTTTTGAGGCCATCAAGAACTATTTGTCCAATCCACCAGTGTTGGTCCCTCCATGAGAAGGGAGTCCGTTATTGCTATATTTGTCGGTCTCAGATAATGCATTGGGATGCATGCTTGGTCAACATGATGAAACAGGGAAGAAGGAGCGAACCATTTATTACTTGAGTAAAAAGTTCACTCCATATGAAGCTCGTTACACTCTTTTGGAGAGAACATGTTGTGCTTTGACTTGGATCGCTCAAAAGTTGAGACATTATTTGTTTTCTTATACCAAATACCTTATTCCCAGGATGGATTCATTGAAGTACATTTTTCAGAAAGCAATGTCTACCGGAAAGTTGGCTAAATGGCAAATGCTTTTGAGTGAATTTGATAACGTGTATGTGACCCAGAAAGCGATAAAAGCACAAGCCTTAGCTGATCATCTTGCGAAGAATCCAGTTGATAAAGAGTATGAACCGCTCAAGACTTATTTTCCCGATGAGAAAGTTTCATTTGTGGGTGAAGATATTTCTGAGGCATACCCTGGTTGGAGAGTATTCTTTGATGGAGCGGCGAATCATCAAGCGAAAGGAATCGGAGCGGTTTTAGTGTCAGAAACCGGTCAGCACTATTTTATGGCGGCTTAACTCCGATTTGATTGTACGAACAACATGGCTGAGTATGAAGCTTGCATTCTCGACCTGAAGATAGCAATTGATATAATTGTTCACGAGATGCTGGTTATTGGAGACTCAAATTTGCTGATCACACCATATGTGCAGTATATACAGAGGTTGTGCAAGAGATTTCGCAACATTGAGTTCAGGCATACCCCAGGACACAGAATGAGTTGGCCGATGCTCTTGCCACCATCGCATCAATGATCAAAAATCCAGATACAAGTTATATTGATCCAGTGGATATAGAAGTAAAAGAACTGCCGGTTCATTGTTCACACGTCGAAGCAGGACCAGACGGTTTACCTTGGTATTTTGACATCAAGAAGTATTTAGAGGACGGGGCTTATCCCAAGAATGCAACGCTCAACCAAAAGAAGTCGATACGCCGCATGGCCCTCAATTTCTTTGCAAGTGGAGAAGTCCTTTACAGGAGGACTCCAGATTTAGGTCTTCTCAGATATGTTGATACTAGTGAAGCTGCAAAGCTTCTGGAACAAATACATGCCGGAGTTTGTGGTGCTCATATGAATGGACTCACATTGGCAAGAAAGATCCTTCGCGCCGGTTATTTTTGGATGACTATGGAGCATGACTGTTGCAAGTTTGTGCAGAAATGTCATAAATGTCAAGTGCATGGAGATCTGATTCGTGTCCCGCCCCATGAACTCAATGCTATGAGTTCACCTTGGTCATTTGTAGCTTGGGGCATGGATGTCATTGGTCCGATAGAGCCAGTCGTCTCTAACGGACACAGATTTATTTTTGTTACCATCAACTATTTCACCAAGTGGGTAGAAGCAGCTTCGTATAAGTCGGTGACCAAGAAAGTGGTAGTTGATTTTGTTCGCAACAACCTGATATGTAGGTTTGGAGTACCAGAATCCATCATCACCGATAATGGAGCGAATCTCAACAGTCATTTGATGAGAGAAATATGTGAACAGTTCAAGATTACTCACCAGAACTTAACTGCCTACCGTCCCCAAATGAATGGAACCGTAGAAGCTGCCAATAAGAACATAAAGAAGATTTTGAGGAAAATGATTGATAATCGCAGAGGTTGGCACGAGGTGTTGCCATTTCCTTTGTTGGGTTATCGAACGACTGTTAGAACATCAGTTGAAGCTACTCCATATTGGCTAGTATATGGAACAAAAGCAGTTATACCTGCAGAAGTTGAAGTACCCTCGTTGAGAATCATCCAAGAAGCAGAATTGAGTGATGTTGAATGGGTTCGTAAGTGGATTGATCAGTTAACAATGATTGACGAGAAGAGAATGGTTTTTGTTTGTCATGGACAACTGTATCGACAGAGAATGATTTGCGCTTTCCACAAGAAAGTAAGAGCCAGAATGTTTGAGGTTGGTCAATTGGTTCTCAAACGTATTTTCCCTCATCAGGATGAATATAAAGGGAAATTTGCACCAAATTGGCAAGGACCCTACATGGTTCGCAAAGTGTTATCCGGTGGTGCCTTGGTCCTATCGGAGATGGATGGCACCGAATGGCCAAAACCGATCAACTCAGATGCTGTCAAGAGATACTATGTGTAAAGTTTCAGTTCGTACTTTCTGTCATTTCCTTGTAATCGTTCTATTTGGTTGTAATCACTTCATTTGAAAATTGTATCCCCTTTGTAATGAACTACGTCTGACCTGAATTCTCAAGAATGAGATACGTAATTTCTTATTTTTGTTAATCCTCG
This sequence comes from Solanum gracilifrons, assembly GCA_029582605.1. Taxonomy (NCBI): domain Eukaryota; kingdom Viridiplantae; phylum Streptophyta; class Magnoliopsida; order Solanales; family Solanaceae; genus Solanum; species Solanum gracilifrons. The sequence continues at coordinate 11,907 of JAJOOH010072376.1, forward strand.
AGAGGGGGAACTACGTTTGACCCGATTCCTGCCTCAACGGGATATGTAGGCGCCACAAGGGTTCGGTCATATCTCCCGTAAGATTTCTATTTTTCTTTACAATAGAAACTGGGACAAAATTTTTGAGAGGGACTCAAAAATTCTCAAGAAGAAGATCTCTTCGACAAAGTCAGGACTGAAGTTACTTTGAGATCTGCAACTGGGACAGAATTTTTGAGAGGAGCTCAAAAATTCCGTGATCTGCTCATCAATAGTTAAAGATAAGCCAAGACAGATAGCTGGGACATAAATTTTGAGGAAGGCCTCAAAACTTCAACAGGGTTTATCGACAGTTTGGAACAACTTTGAATACTTCCCAGCAAGTAATCAGACAGATCTCAAAACACCAACTCCGAATGACGTTCATTAAACTTGACGTGACATGACACTTGGCAGTGACTTTTTCTAAATATTACTTTTGAAAATCTATTTTCCTTGAAAACTTTTCCTTCATGTTTCAATTATATTTGCATGTTTTGTCTTATCTATCAAGAAGCGGGAGATCGGAGAAATCAACCGGAGATAGCAAGATAAGGAGCAGACAATCGAAGAGATCGACACAGATCAGTTCATTCTTTAAACTAATAATTTTTCTGCGGACGCAGGACTATAAGCTTGCATCAAGATCAACATATTCCTCCATTCAATGAATATGGAGAAGTCAAAAGGGCAAGGAGTTTCCCAAAATTGACAATTTCTCTGCGAATGCAGGAAATATCTTATGTTTTTCATACCAAAGAATTGGAAGTATGAGTAGCATTATTTCATTCAAATTCTTAGCAAAACGAGATTCTAATGGATATGCATTTATGTTCGGAGATGGGACAAATGAAAACCTTGAAGAGAGAAATATTATTATTATCCAGCAACTAAAGATACCTGGAAGATATTTATCTGCATTATATTATCAGATACGATAATATTCTTACCCTGAAGGTTATTTAAATTGTATTGTCGAATGAGACGATACCACTACCCGGAGAGTCATTTATATCGTATTGTCAAATGAGATGATACCACTACTCCGAGGGTCATTTTTATTTATATTGTCGATTGAGACGATACCACTACCCGGAGAGTCATTTATACCGTATTCTCAAATGAGACGATACCACTACTCCGAGGGTCATTTTTATTTATATTGTTAATTGAGACGATACCGCCGTCCAAGAAATACCCAGAAGATCACCTATGTTAATGGGTGAAGCATCATCTTTGTTTGGTATCAGAGAGCCATCATCGTGGTCATGCATAGCAAAAGAAAATCATGCACAACAAAGAGGAAAAGTCATGCATCGCGGAAAAGAGATTCATGCATAGCAAGATAAAGAAGTCATGCATCGCGGAAAAGAATTCATGCATCGCGGAAAAGAGATTCATTCATAGCAAAAGAAGGACTCATGCATCGCAGAAAAAATCATGCATTGTAAGATAAAAAATTCATGCATCTCGGAAAAGAAGTCATGCATCGCGGGAAAAGAGATTCATGCATAGCAAAAGAGGGATTCATGCATCGCGGGAAAAATCCATGCATCGCGGAGGAAAATTCAAGCATCGCGGAAAAAGGTTCATTCATTGCAAGAGAAGATTCATGCATCGCGGGAAAAAGATTCATGCATTGCGAGAGAAAATTCATACATCTCAAGAGAAGAATTCATGCATTGCAAGAGAAGGAAAATCATGCATTGCAAGAGAAAAGAGTCATACATCACAAAAGAAAGAAGTCATGCATTGTAAGAGAAGATTCATGCATCGCGAAAAGAGATTCATTCATCGCGGGAAAAAGATTTACCCATCACAAGAAGATCAATATCGACTGCACTATTTTCTCTGCAAAAACAACATCAAGAGAATTACCAACATTACATCAGCCATTTTATTGCTTTGACATCAAAAGAAGAGTACATTGAAGATTATATGGCAAATATAAGACACAAGCTTTATTTGCTTTACGTCAAACCCGATGGGGTTGATGTCAAATGTTCAAGGAGAACAATTAAGTGTCAACACGGTAAAAGACATTGTCTCCAATTTGAATTGCATTTTTTATGCTAATGAGTTTATCTCAGTCTTTGTAGAGAGCATCCGAAAGGATGAATCCTCCAAAACAAACCACAGGTGCGGGCGACATAAAAAAGGATGCAGCGCAACGTGGAACTTTTCTTAGCAGCGAACCGGGACATAGTCCAAAGAGGAGTGTCAAACTCTTAGGACGCGAGCAGAGGAGCGACTTCCACCACCATCAAACCACACCCCTATCAGAAGGCATGTGAGTTTTTCTTTGGGTTTGTCAGTTTCAGTTTCGCATTCGGAAATTTTCTGTCTCTACCGGAAGCAGCTTTCCAATCTGAGTGACAATGTACCAAGAGCTTTGGAAATTATGTCCGTGTAGGTTCTTATTTATAGATGTGAAGGGCCCCACATTCATGGCTAAGAGGTTGCAAGCCTCCTTTTCATACTCGATTTATTTTGTCGCTCCTCCGACCGAAGGTTATCTCACATAAGAGACTTCATGTCCAACCGATAGAGTCGAACTACAAACAGTCTAATTCCCTATGTTTAAGGATATGTAGGCGGGCTCAGTGTTAAAAACTCAACTGTATTCCGACATTCGCTCTCAGATATTATTCTCGAGCATTCCGGTCTCTTCATAATCCGTTATCGGGATGACTTTTGAATTCTTTCAAAGTCATGCGTCAAATTAAACTTATCGAACTACAAGTGGCCTGAATTCTCATATAGCCTGAGATATGTAGGAAATCCACTTCCGGAGTTTGGCCATAATTCTTAAAGTCCATACCAAATCCCTTTTCCAAAGGTGAAGATGTGGTCAGTCAAAATTGGATTTAGTCAATTTCATTTTCCTCGAATTTCTTGCATCAATCCAAGTAAAATGAGGGACAGTTGTTGACACCTAATTTTGACCTTCCCCGATAACGATTATTTTCGAGCTTCTTCAATTTCCAACAATTTAAAATAATTAGTTTTATAAAATTTAAAAAAAAATATAAATAAATAAATAAATATGTATATATATATATATATATATATATATACTATATGATATAGTTTGTAAGTTATTTTAATAGATTTGCTACTTTTGTGAGTTTTAAATAATATATATCTTTCATATAATTACACATATAACTAGTACATTTTATGAATATTCAAAAATCGCCTCAAAAAGGTTTTAGTCCTACTCAAATATTTGGTTAATTAGTTTAGTAGTTTATATTTTAAATAATTTAGTTTATAATTAAGTTGATTATTTTATTTTTGTTAAAATTAAGAAGCTCATTAATTAATTTGTACCAATTCATCTTATTTAAATTTTGGCCGAATTCATCGACTAAGTTTTTAACTTCAATTGGTTCTAATTATATTTCCTTACCCACCTTATACCCATTTGAGACCTAGTTTTGGGCTATTTTCTCAACAATTTTCAGCCCACCAATTATTCCAACCCATTCCTCCACCAAAACATTCCCAGATTTCCCAGCCCATATATGCATACAATAACGTACAACAATAATAAAATAATAACAACAATACAAGCAGCCCCACCGACCCAGCCCATTATCCATACATAAACCCATTAAAACAATAACATACAAGATACAACCGACAACATACACTCCAAACCGACCCCTGCACGTTTCTCCCTTCTTCTTCACACAGAAAATGACCAAAAACGAGCCAGCAGCCCAGAAACTCGTACAGCAGGCAGCAGGCATGCCTCTGTCCTCCTTTCCCCTTTCGGAATGAGTCAAAATCTCAAAGAAAAGGTGTTGAGCCGAAAGGGTGAAAGATTTTTGATTTTGAAATTTGAAATGGGCCTTGAATCCGATTTGATCCCTTTCCCTCCCAAAAGATTTGGAACCCTAGTAGTCTCCTATATATATTCTCCTCTCATTCATTGTAAAAGGGGATTCGGGAGTTGGAATTCTTGAGCTGAAAATAAAGAGTCAAAACTTGAACAAAAAGCATTCTCGATTAGCATCCAAAAGGATTTTGAGTTTCTTTGAGCTTTGTTTCTTCTTTCACGCATCGTCCGAGCTCGCCGAAGTTCTCGGAATTTGCATTGTGGTGGTGGAAGTTCTGCTCGAGTTCATCGTCCTGGCTCGCTGCTCCGAGAGAGGTAAAATGATTTTCTCTACGTTTTAGCCTTTTTTTGTTCATTTTAGAATTAAGAGCGTTTTAAGTTTTGTGAATGAAGGAATGAACTGCTATTCTAAATTCATGTCTTAGTTTCGATATAGTTTGGTTTTGTTCCGAAATGCAAGATGAGTCTCCTTTTAGTTCTGTTTGAGTAGTTTATCGTTCTTTCGGTTTCAACTCAAGTTTTGATAGCCGTTTGGTTCTGTTTCTTCTCTGTCTGCTCATGTTTTGAACTGATGTCCTCTCCCGTTTGATTCGGAATGTTAGTGTTCTTTAGCCCGTTCTCATAAAGTTAAGTCAGGTTTGAATGAATTTATTAAGTATTTTGGTTATTTTACACTCTGTTGATGGCTGTTTTCTTTCCTATCGATGCCATGTTGGAGCTGTTTCTACCTGTTATTGTGTTTGCTGTTTATAGTTGTGTCTTTTAGGATGGATTTGAGACTGAGCAGTTGTCGTATTTAAGCGGATTACATGTTGCATTTGGTCGAGTTTACTGCATCTGATTATTCGATATAGGTTGTATTTCTCAACATATCCTCTTGAAAGGTTGTTGATATTTGTTTGCACTGATGAATATATATAGATTGATTTAAAAATAAATAGGATAACATTATTCTCCCTCATATTAGATGACTAGCCGAATACACGTGATATGAATTAAGTTGTAGGAATTGGGGTTGTGATTATTTTGCTTCTTTGATTACTCGCTGATATTACTTGCCACACTTAGAAACATCATATACTTATGTTAAAATCTGAAAATTGCTCATCTTGAAAGTTACAGTAGTTATGAGCACATTTAGTCTAATTTCTTGAGTCTTAACTAGAGCTTTAATATTGCTTCAAGTTTGATTGGATAATTATTATTTTTTGTCTTAATTTCTTTAAGTATGTCTTCTCATTATAGCTTGAATTGCTATCAACTTTATAATTTGGACATCAATATGTTTCGTTTGTTTTGGTCTATCTCTTGAAATTTGATTTGGTGAACACCTACACACTCGATCATTTGTGAATGCAAATATGTATAAGGTCGTTTCGTTTGGTTGAATATTTGTTTAAGATTTACATGGCGGAAATTTTATATATTTTCTCTAGTGTTCATGCTTGTCCCTTTATTTATTTTTCAAATCCAAGTGTATTTTTCTTAATTATGCATATGTTATCCTATAATCCATGAATCTGAACTTGTCTATCTCCGGATCGGGTAGCTCCAATATTTTATTTTATTTTTTAGATTCTCTGCATTGGTTGTTCAGTAGTAATATTAGCTTCTTACCTTTGTTTTAATATAAATTGTTATAGTAGCTTCCACTTATTTAGAGTAGCTTCCAATTGTTTATATAAATTCCTCTACATGATTATGGAAAAGTTAGTTGTGAGTTCTTAAGACCCTTTTGACATTCTGGTTCAATGAGATAGATAGTACCCAATTGATTATGTTATCTGAAAGGTCTGATTATTTTCTTTCATGTTTTAATTATTCTATGTTGCATAAAGTTTGGTGCTTTAGCTCTTTATAGACAAATTGGTGTTAAATTAGTCAACAAGGGATATGTTGTTATTAGAATATCAAATATTTGACCAAGTTGCTACATTGAGTTGCTTTATTTTCTAAATATCGACTCCTACTTGTTTAATTCACTTGTTCTAATCATTTTCTTTATCTTATTTGCATGAACACTCTCCCATGTTGAGTCCACTCGAAGTCCCCACCCCTTTGCATTTGATTCTCCTCGGGTCAACCTTCATGCTGCGAAAGGGAAAATACTATTATTTGTGTTAATGTCCTAGTGAACGATCAGCAGTGGCCTCAAAAGGCTGAAAATGAGTAGCAGAAATGGGCCAAAGCCTTCCTAAATTCCAACAATTGTATTTTGTATTTATTGGGCCAAAGAAGGCCCATCTTTTACGTTTATTATTTTGCTAGAATTTAGGACAGGTGAAAAATTGGGCCAAATGCCCAAAACGAAAATAGGCCCAAATACTGGCCCAGGCGGACAGAAATCAGATTTGGGCCCAACTCTCTTTCCCTCTTTACTCTATTGTGTTCGTTTTACTTGCCGATATCTGCTACTTAATCCTAAGGTTCTAAAAAATTCAAATCCCCAGAAGACACCATTTTGAATTAATTACTTTAACTAAATTATTCATCTATTGCTTGACTTAAAAAATAAATAGATAAAGAAATAATTTTACAAAAATACCTCACTTAGATAATATATCAACATTTCTTTTTTCTCCTTTAAAATGGTCCTAAATAGTTCAATTTTGCAATTCAAACTAAGTTACAGTTCATTTAGCCAAATAGTTAATTGTCGGATAACCGCATTAGCGGATATTCTAGGTGCCTTAAAAACCTTCCTAGAATATTAATAGGAACCTCGAACCCCTCTTTAAATATTTTCAATCGATTTCCCTGTTTTAATCTTTTGAAAAAAAATAAGTTTTCTTAATTTTTCTTTAAAAATTAAGTGGCGACTCTTAAACCAGTCCAATTACATTTTCCAAAAAAAAAAAAAAAAAAAACAATCTCCATACTCTGCAGCTGAATGAACTATCATGGAAAGGAGATTATTATACTTGGTCAAACAAGCAATTTGGAGTTGGTAGAATTTGTAGCAGAATTGATAGAGTCTTTGGCAATCTAGAATGGATGATGACTTGGGGTCATGTGAGTACTAAATATGATCTGCCATATTTCTCTTATCACTCCCCTATGTTACTCACAGTTACAGGCAACCAATGGACATACAAGGCCCCTTTCAGATTCTTTAATATATGGGCAGAACACAACACATTCATGGACAAAGTTACAGAACTATGGCATAAACACATGACTTCAGGAACAATGGCTAATATTTGGGCAAAGTTGAGAGCATTAAGGCAAGTATTGAAAGTTCTGAATAATGAGGAATTCAAAAACACAACTACTAAGGTAAATGCTGCTAGACAAGAATTGATACAAGTACAGAAACAAATCATTCAACAATGCACTGATGAATTGCTTTGTAAAGAGAAACAAACAATGTTGGATATTGAGAAATGGAGCCTTGTTGAAGAAAGTTCACTAAGGCAAAAGTCCAGGGCTAAATGGATATAACTTGGAGATAATAATAATAAATATTTCACAGCAGTAATCAAGGACAGAACTAACAAGAAGCTCATGCTTGAGCTTATTTCACTTAGAGGCACAAAACTTAATACACCAGAGGCTATTAAGGAGGAAATGATACACTTCTATAAGGCATTAATGGGATCCAGCACTACATCTTTACCTGTTGTAGACAGAAATACAATGAAGAAAGGACCCACAATTACTTATAGCAAGGAATTGATTTATGTAGATATGTCATAGATGAGGAAATCTGGAATGCACTAACTTCCATTGGAGATGATAAAGCACTGCGAGTAAATGGATATAATGCTTATTTCTACAAAAAGGCCTGGAATATCATCAATGATGACATGATGTTAGCTATCAAAGAGTTTTTTCAATCTGGAAAACTCTACAGACCAGTTAACTGCACTGTGATCACGTTGGTCCCAAAAAATTCCAGTCCTGTGAATATAAAAGAGTATACACCCATAGCTTGCTGCACCATCATTTACAAAATCATTGCTAAAGTCCTAGCTTCTAGGATGCAGAAAGTTATGGCACATATTATTAGTGAAGCTCAATCAGGATTCATTCCAGGGAGAAAGATTGCTGATAACATTATCCTTGCAAATGAGCTGGTTAAAGCATACTCTAGGCAACACATTTCTCCACGATGTATGCTAAAAATTAATCTACAAAAGGCTTATGATTCTGTGGAGTGCTCCTTTTTAGAACAGGTACTGGAGAACCTATGTTTTCCTCAGAAATTCATTAAATGGATCCTAGAATGTGTGCATACTGTGAATTATACAATCATGGTAAATGGAGAGACCACACCCCCCTTTAATGCTGCAAGAGGGCTTAGACAAGGAGACCACATCTCTCCATACTTATTTGTTGTATCTATGGAATACCTTAGTAGATGCCTTACTGAAGCTAGAGAATTTGAGGGGTTTAAGTTCCATCCTAAGTGTGGCAGATTGAATATAACTCATTTATGTTTTGCAGATGATCTGTTACTTTTTAGTAGAGTGGATCAAAAATCTGTAAAGATAATATACCAGTGTTTCCAAAAGTTTTCTCAAGCATCAGGACTGCAGGCAAACATGAATAAAAGCTCCATATATTTTGGTGATGTCCCTGATCAGGTAAAACTGAACATACTTCAACAGAGTGGATTTGGATGTGGTGAGTTTCCTTTCAAGTATCTTGGTGTTCATCTATCGACCAAGAAACTGACTATTATGCAGTGGTCACCACTAGTGAATAAAATTATTGCTAGAATCTCCTCCTGGACTGCCAAGAAACTCTCATATGCAGGAAGAATGCAATTGGTTCAATTTGTACTATTTGGTATTCAAGCCTATTGGTCTCAGCTTTTTATCATTCCTGCAAAAGTGCTTAAGCTTATTGAATCATATTGCAGAAGTTTCACTTGGTCAGAATCTAATACTATTAACAAGAGAGCATTGATAGCATGGGAAAAGTTATGCCTACCTAAATCAGTTGGAGGCATGAACCTCATTAACATCAGATTGTGGAACCAAGTTGCTATTGCCAAAATCTGTTAGGACCTTGCTAACAAATCTGACAAGTTGTGGATTAGATGGATCCACTCTTTTTATATAGAGACTCAACAATTCCTCACCGCATGTAATGACCCTAAAGGTCATTTTTGGAAATTTTCATAAAATGACTGTTTTACCCCTCCCGAGAGTTGCCCCAAGTCCTAATTATTGTATTTTCAAAGTTGGTTTGAAGGAAAATTGATGAAAAGTTGAGTTTTTGGAAAGTTGAGTTTTAAAGAGTTAAAGTTTGGTTAAAAGTGCTATTTCGAGTCATTTGGAGTTTCGAGACTCGAATCGGATTTTCGTCGATTCCAGCAGTTTTAGAATGTCGAAACGGATCTATGAGAATTTACGGAGTCAAATTTGGAGTTAAAACGAAGATTTGAGGTCCTAAGTTGCAAAAATTGTGAAATTTTGATCAAGAGTTGACTTTGGTCAACAAACGAGGTTCCGGTGCTCGAAAT
>JAJOOH010072378.1:0-16368 GCA_029582605.1 Solanum gracilifrons
TTAAATTTAAACCGTAATAATAATTTTTTTGTACTTTTTATTAAATTATCAATTATCTTCATTATTTTTTAATTTATAATTACCTAATTAATGACCCAATTTTCAAACCCCCCCCCCCCCCCCCCCTGCTCTGTTACTTGTCGTGGTTCGTTTTGTTTTTTAAAAAGTTAAATGGTATGAGTTTTGATCAATATTTTAAGATGTATTCTTTTATCATATTAATAGAAAAATTTCATATAGTTTTAAATATCTAAATTTTAAATTTGCAATATTGAATTAATCTAATTCAATTTTACTTTTAGAAGATTAGTTAAATTGACTCTCATGAAGCAAAATGTGACAGATAAAAGAAACAAAAGAAGTTTTTTAATATTTAGTTTTGCTAGAGTTGCGGAGGAGATAGGAGTTTTCCAGCTAGTTTAATTATATTTTTTCTAGTTAGTGGGGGCTAATATATAGTGTCAGCATTTTGTCGTGCTTAAGTAACAAATCCATGCATAAACTCTTCTTCATGTACTATAAATATGTGACCATCACCCTTGTTTATCATCAACAAACACTAATTAGCCTTTACATTTTACTCTTAATTTTAATTCTAATTCTTTCTTAAAGAAGAGAAGAAAGAAAAGAAAAAATGACTAGTGTCTCTCATACTCATCCTTTGGTCTTCACCTTTGGCATTTTGGGTACAATTTCAATCATATTTTCATGTGCATGCCTTGTTTATTAGTTATTAATTTCACTCGTAGCATAGAATCAGCAACCAATTTTACTGTTTAGCTATAGAATTACTCTTTTCAAGCAAGTTGGTTCTATTTTGTTTCTATTAATATGCTCTTACAAATAACAATCTAGTTGGATCAAGGAAGTATATCTAAACTAATTCTTACTAATAAATTAACACCTCAAAATAGATAAAACTATAATTACATGCATTAAAATAGAATAATTTTATTTGTTTGAGAAATATATATAGGAGAAGTAATTAATATGTCTTTTCCATTTGTGACAATGTTGCAGGTAACTTAGTTTCCTTCATGGTGTTTATTGCCCCAGTGTAAGTTCTTTCTCCAAAAATAATTACACATATATATAAACTTTAATTTATACACAATTTTTTATTTTTAACATATCATGATTTTGCAGGCCAACATTTTACAGGATCGTTAAGAAAAAATCATCAGAAGGGTTCCATTCATTACCATATGTTGTTGGATTATTTAGTGCAATGCTTTGGATTTACTATGCAATGGTTAAAACCAATGTTACACTTCTCATCACCATCAACTCTTTTGGCTGCATTGCTGAGACCATTTACGTCGCGATTTATTTTACTTACGCTACAAAAAAAGCAAGGGTATACATATAAATTTCATATATGTGTGCCTATTTAATTGTAACGCGATTTTGTGATTTATGAAATTTGAAATTGTCTTGCAGATGAAAACACTAGGACTTGTCCTACTGTTGAATTTTGGTGTCTTTGGATTGATTCTTTTCCTCACACAAATTTTATGCCAAGGAACAAAAAGAGCTGAAGTTATTGGATGGATTTGCATGGCTTTTTCCATCACTGTATTTGTTGCACCTCTAAGCATTATGGTAATTAACTTTGAATATATACATATAATATATATATATATATATATATATATATTTTCGTTTTACGAAAAATAGGATAGGTAAATCGAAACCTCACTAATAAGGTAGAAGTTCAGGTTGCCACCTTGATGCTTTTATAGTTAGGGGCTTAGGGTGTTCTTTAATTTAGTTATTTAGTCCCTTGACATTTCTCTAATTAACACCATTTAATTCTCTCTTTTCTTTGTAAAATTGCAGGGACGTGTAATAAGGACCAAAAGTGTGGAATTCATGCCATTTAACTTGTCATTAGCTCTTACAGTTAGTGCTGTAATGTGGTTTCTGTATGGTTTACTTTTGAAGGACGTCTATGTCGCGGTAAATATATACTCCATCAGTAATAATTTATGTGGCATTTTTTTTTTTTTGAGATTCAAACTATTTGAGCTTTAATCGTCAATTTAAAATATCTGTTTTCATTGAACACTAATGAGAAAGATTGATACTTAATTGTCTTAGTACTTTTTGTGTTGCTTTTTAAAAATCTAAGTTTAGTTTTTTAAAAGATGTTGAGTTGATCCAAATCAACACGAAGATTTGTCTAATTGACTCTCAATCAGTGAAAAATGTCGCAATAAACACACTAAATATTATCTAGGATAAACAATTACATATATATAATTATTATTTAGATGACCTAATAGGATTATAAGTTAAATTGGCTTAACATAATTTGTGCCCATATATTCATGTAACTAATGCTTGGTTTTTTCTTCTAATTGTTGTTCTTCCGGCACATAATAAAAAATCAGGTACCAAATATATCGGGAATGATACTAGGAGTGCTCCAAATGATATTATATGGAATATACAGAAATTCTAAGTCAAACAACGTCGCAACAGAAAAAGAATTGCCCACCGTGGTAAAGGTGGATCAAGAGCAGCCCACAAAAGTCAATTGCGAAGTTTATCCAGTTAATATTTCATCCTTGGACAGTGAAAATGGAGAGGCTAAAGATGTTAAAAATCTTGAAGATTCCCAAATTAACTCTCAAGTTTAAAAGTGGGAAGACATTGATACTTTGGAGGGTGCTACTAAACTAATCCTTATAATTGAGGGCCCTTTTCTACAAGGTTTTCTTAAAAAACTGGGCCTTAACTCTATATCTAGTATAATTGTATGTAATGTACTATTTTGTGATTTAGTGAATATCCATATTTACAAAGTAACTAGGAGTTACATGATTTCCAAATTTATTTGGAATACTACTAATCACGATATCATGTACGGTTTACACGTTATATATATATATATAAAATATTACTTCGTCCTGTATTTGATATTCTATTTCTGAGTTCTCATTTGTTTTAAAATTTTAATTGCAAATAGTACTTAAGTAGATTTTGACGAGTCCAGAGCCAAAAAGACAAAAAATTGTCAAAAATTCCAAAAGGGCATATCAATTTTTTTTAAAATCAAAAGGGCAAAATCGCTCCTGACGAAGCGATTTCCCTCTAACACAATGATGAAAAATTGCTGCCCTAGCAGTGATTTTGTATAAAAACTTTTTTTTTTATTAAAAATCGCTGCCCTAGCAGCGATTTTGTAAATTTTTTTATTTATTTTTCATTAAAGTCAGATTTTTTTCCTTACACATCGCTGCAGGGGCAGCGTTTTTCATGCCTAGTGCTATTATATTCATGCCTCATTTCATTATCAATCAAGTACTTGCAATTCTTTGTAACTGAGAGATTAACAAAGAGAGAAATTTTCATTTTTAGAAAAGAAAAAGAGATGGCTATTTCTGGTCATTGGGCATTTGTTTTTGGTGTCCTTGGTAAAAATCTCTTTTTCTTGTTAGTTTTTAGAACTCAATTGTCAAAATACTTGAGTTATACACATGTTAGTATATGCAATTGTTATACCATTATTTTATATTTACCTATTATAGCATATAGTTTATTTTATTTAAAAGATGACAAATGTTACATTTTAAATATAATATTTTTTATGTTTTAATTTGTGTGACACATATTTCTTTTTAATTCGTTCCAAAAAAAATGTCACATTTTCGTAAAAATTTCCATTTATTCTTAAAGAAATGAATTACAGTCACAAATTATCAAAAAGTATTTTAGATTACAAATTACAAAAAAAATTATTTTTTTAAAGGTTTTTATCAAATTGAACAATGTCACATATATCACTTCTTATTGTTTTTTCCTTTTACATTATTTATTAGTAGTTAGAAAAATCTATATTAGTCAAAAGTGGGCCAATAACAATTATATTATGACTTACACTTAAGAGACAAATCCATAAATTCTCTAATTAAGTGGAAGTGTCAATCATTTCATCGTACCTCAATCATTAACATACATAATTTAATCATTCCTAATGGATCTTTATTGTTATTTTATAATCTCCTCCAATTATTCATAATTTTAATTGAATTACCAAGATTTTTTTATTTTTATTTTCTTTTGTTGACCCTGAATTTTCAATTAATCTTGCAGGAAATTCTTTTCGTTTCTCCAATGTAAGTCATCGATCTAGCATGTTGCCCCTATTCATTTTCACGTTAGAATAATTGAACGTTACATATTACTTAATTATTTTAATACTTGCAGACCAACATTTAATAAAATTTACAAGAAGAAACCAACTGAAGGATATCAATCAATTCCATACGTGATTTCTCTCTTTAGCTGCATGCTTTGGATTTACTATGCACTTTTGAAGACCAACACAACACTTCTCATCACTATTAACTCCTTTGGAATGCTCACTGAGACTATCTACGTTGGCCTCTTCCTTTACTATGCACCAAAGAAAGTCAGGGTAAGTTTTTCTATATTTATTGTGATCGGTTAATTTTATCAAGGAAGCCTCCGAAAAATACCATTGGAACCCCTCGATCATCCATTGATATTTTACCTAACCTAATATTCAGGAAAAATTAAATATACCGATGGACGATCTTGATGCTTTCAAAATCATATAATATTAATACATAGTACTCATTATATATTGAGAAACGCACGTTAATTTATAAAAATTAAGAATTAATAATATATCAATCTCTTAATATTCTTGAGGGATAGTGTCTGAAATTTTTATTTTTATTTTGCACCTAGAGAGTCTCACGGAATAGAAAATTAATTGACTTATAAGAAGACGCTTAATATAATTGAGTGAGAGACATCTAAGTATATCTTAAAAAAATGAGGATAAAAATATTTGATTTTTCAAAAGACACCTAGCAAAGTCTATTGGGATAGCAGCACAGAATTTGTCCATCAGATAGCGTTGATCGGTAAAAGAGTGTTTTTTCAATAGTAAATCGCTTTTCATTTTTTTTAAAGTGAAATTTTAACCTGATATTTCACTATTTGTAATTCATAATTCCATATGACACGAGAAGAGAATAAGATGACTCAAGCTAACACATACATTCACATAATAATCTAATTACTCAATTATGTTCTTTCTAAATATAATTTTTTTCTCTCGTAAGCAGTAGTCTAATCTTGATTCCATAATTTGTTCTGTCCCAATTATGAATAATATAATTGGCTGATCTATATTACTCTAGAACAATCATTATCTGTTAACAGTATAATATTGATTTCGGGTGTATACACCAATCCAATACATGCATGCCATGTGTTTAAATTTATAGTTCATTTTTATTTAATCTTAATTAATTAACAAATATTTTACTTCATTAAATCACATAATAATGAAAATTGCATTTGTTTGGTATATACACCCGGTGAAATAAGTTTTTTCCATGTGATTACCGAACACGGGATGAAAAACAAAAAAAAATCTTTCAACTGTGTGGAGCTGGCCAAACATGAATAGCCAACGTATTGGAAAGTTGACCACATTTTTTCAAGTAGACAAGCATGACGCAAAAGGCAAACGTGTCCCAAAAATATTAATCAACAAAGATAGTTACGAAGTCGTATTAATTAGTTGGAATTGTATTAATATAATGAGGATTAATATGATGCATGCCAAGTGCCAATTATGTAGCCATTTATTTGTTTGTTTTTTTCTCCTTTTTTGTCTATTCAAATAAGCAATCTTCAATCATTATAAGATAAAAATGAGAGAACAGTTCAAACAAATAAAAAGTAGTTGGTATGTAATATTGTGTCAAATTAAAGACCAACAAAATTAGAAACGAGATAAGCAATTGTAAAATTTACACCTTTACTAAATATATCGTTAGTTCTTAATTTGTGACCTATTAAATATTCTATGCTTTCTACCATTAATTTATTTTTTGATATTTATTTATTGTTACGTACAACTTAACTTTACATGAAACTACTCCTACTTTTTTTATATATGTTTTCCTATTTAAAGATTCCCTCAAGGGGCTTATATAGATATATGCCAAATAAAGCAGGAAAGAAGGTAGAATCTTACCTTTGCATTACTTGAATCGTGCGAAATACATTCTTACACTCTAGCTTATAAGAGAAAGAAGAAAGGGAAAGGAGAAAGGTTGTTCTTTATCATATAAATTATAAGCTTACAAAAAGGTTTAACGATCTTTTAAATTAAGTGCAAATAATTAGAAGAGATTTATTATTATTATTTTGCATAACACAAGTAGTAACAGCTAATCCACGAACGATGCGGCAACAACACGAAGATACCACTTTGCTGCAGGTAATTCATCACCACACCAAAATCTTGTACTATGATTATGAATAGTCATGTTATTATTCCTATTATTATGTATTTGGCGTGAATAGAATTGGATTTGAGACTTGATGTCGTGTCGGCTTATTAAATTGAGGGCAAGTTCTTGCTTCAATCGATAATTGTTTATGGGGATTAGTGGTAAGTGTTGTAGGATTGAACTGATGAGAATATATCATACTAATATATATTATTAATATGTTAGCAGATAAGGAATTGGAATACAGTATATGTTTTGCAACATGTGGTCAGAATGTAATATGGATAATTGAAGCTATGGTTAATAATGACCTACTGATTTTAGGGTAGTTATAGGCCAATAATTGGATATTTAATTGTTGGGGAAAAAATTATAGGAATATAACTTGTATCAATATGTACCGTTCTGGATTGGTTTTTCCGTGAACAAAATCGCTATGTTCATAAATTTGGATTTCTAGTGTTTCTCCAATTCCTTCTTATAATTATCACATATGATTCAAATTTTGATATATTGAGACACCTAATTAAATATTAGGTGCATGATATCTTATGAATACCATTATATTTATGATATTTGGAGAAATTGAAACTTAATCCTAGGCTTGAAATTTGGAAAACATGAGAGTTGACATTTTAATTGGCACCAAGATTAGGAACTTGATTATAAATTGAGTGAGTTTTTGAGTCTAGGCTAGACCTATAGTAATCTGAGTGTTGTTAGTTTCGAAATCTTATTATGATTATTAATGCGAATAGATTGCTTTGAGTTGGAAGTTCAACGAAAGGGAAGGCTCAAGTCTCGGAGTGATTGTTCGACTATTTGAGGCAAGTGAATTTCTAAACTCTTGTTAAACGTATGAAATTCGTGTATTTCCTTGTAATATGTGTTTGGGGTAATGAGACTTGGTGATGGATTGACTTGTCCATATTGATTAATTCTAATGATGAAAAAGGGGTCATAAAAGGCAATGTGATTAATTGTTGGTGTGTGATGTGTTGAGAATGGTTTGAAAGGCTTGTTGAATCATTGTGTTGTTGTGAGTTGTTCATTATTATGAAATGGTTATCTCCTCATTATTTGTGTGAATATGTCATTTGCATTGGTTCTGAGACATGTGATAAGTGTTATGTGATAAGAGGATGTACCATTTCGAGGGACGTATCGCGCGCCGCGATGGATACTATATATCGAGGGACGTATCACGCTCCATGATGGATACTATTTTTCGAGGGTCGTATCGCACGCTGGGATGAATGCATAGACAGATATGTCCCCCATGGGTCCTGAACTGAGAGACAACAGGTGTGTATCGTTAGGTCAGACATGCATCACTATACTTGACATTGCGTTGCACATTTTTATCATTGATGAACTTTATCTTGTGTGTTGCTGATCTTGTGAGTGCCTTTCTGTGGAAGTTGTGATTGATGAATATTGAGTTGTTGTTGAGGATATGTAATATGTTAAAGTGTTGTTGAGCTGTGTGCTATGTAAACTGTGAACTGTTAGGTTGGGTTGGTTTTATGCAGGTTGTAGTTGTGGAGGTTCGGATGGGAGGTAAGGAGTACCCGTATTCTGTTCCCTTAGCTTGTGTTTAGAAGTTTACTTGCTGAGCACCGTGTTGTTTGGTACTCACCCCTTGCTTCTACATTTTTGTAGGTTACCATCCCGGACCTTTGTGATTTTTTCTCTTCTCCTTGCCTGAGGCTTTTTGTGAAGGTTTGTGAGGTAGCTACTTGTCATTTCAGCAGACCTTCTTACTCCTATTTATGATCTTGTTCAATTCTAGAAACAAGGTCATTTGAGACTTGTGTTTTTCTTTCGAATTAATTGTGATACTTTAGAGACTTGTACACGTGACAACCAGATTTTGGGGGTATTTTTGAGTTGATTGTAAAATTTCCGCATTTAATTGTAATGGTTGAGTTTTAGGCTGACTTGTCTTGTGGGATAAGACGAGTGCCATCACGTCCATTTTTGGGTCGTGACAAAAAACCAAAACCAAACCAACTTAGTCGGTTTTAAAATTATCAAAACCAAACCAAACCAAAAATAATATACATTTATCGGTTTGGTGGTTATCGGTTTCGGTTTGGTTTGGTTTGGTTCGGTTATTCGGTTATTAACCATATACAAAAATAAACGAAACAATTCATTCAAAATGTGAAAAAGTGATAACAATCCATTCAAAACGAAAAATAATTAGAATGACTTAAATTACTAAATTTTCGATCACTAAATTTACTATCAATAAAGCTTTAAAATTCAATATATTGGCCTAGAATGAAGAGACAATAACATTTTCAGTTCCACAAAGAATTGTCGTATAGACACTCGTATACATGAAATCAATAAGATAAATGTTTTCATCTTGGGCATTTTTGCTATCAATAAGTAAATTATAATGAAAATATATATAAGATCTTTAAAATTGTTTATAAAAACAATATATTAAGTATGTATATTAATAAAATATATGTATATTTTTCATCGGTTCGGCTCAATTATTTCTTCGAATAAAACCATAACCAAACCAAATACTATTGGTTTTCAAAAATCTAAAACCAAATCAAACCAAACTCAAATAAAATTGATTTTGTTTTATCGATTTGGTTCGATTTTTTGGTTTGGATCGGTTTTTATCCAAACCGTGAACACCCCTAACTTGAAAGTTTGAAGGAGCTACTAACATTAGAACTTGGACTATGCATAAAATATAATCTGAAAATATTTCACAAATTACAACTTTATGTTGTGTCCATATTTTGTAGTATCATTTAGGTAGGAATGAAGTGATATTATTGTGCCTTCCAACTTAACCAAATTTAGTACATTCTATAATTATTGAACTTATAATTTTCTAAATAAAAGCAACTTAAAACTTTCCAGATGTTGATGAACATTTTTTTTTATGTGATTCTTAGTGTTATCCAATCTTACAAAATTATGTTCTTTAATCTATCTGATAAAAAGTAACTTTCCAAATGTCAAATTAAGAACTCTGTTTTGTGATTCTTAAATAGGAAATGATTGTTACATTAAATATAGGGAGAAGGGTCTGAAAAATATTCCAACTTTGGTCGGATTTGCTATTGCGATACTAAACTTTAATGAGGACCTATTGCCTCCCTAGACTATTTAATACCGTATTTTAAACATATATATTTGCCCACGTTGACATAAAAAATAATGCAAAATTAAAAATAGTAATGTGTCCACGTGGGCACATATATACCTTTAAAACACACTATTAAATAGTTCAGGGGGTAAAAAATACGGTATTAAATAGTCTAGGAAGGTAACAGATCCTCATGAAAGTTTAGTATCGCAACAGCAAATTCGACCAAAGTTGGGATAATTTTCAGGCCCTTATCCCTTAAATATACTTTGTTATAGTACTTTGTTAATGAAAAAGTTTCTCCAAACTGCAAGTAGAATACAATAAAAATCTTATATGATTGTACACACTTATATAATGGAAGTGCACTTTTAGCACTATTGGTTTCTCCAACAACAACTGATGGCAACTCCAATCAATTTAAAAAGTCTTTCAAAGTATATATATACTATATCACTTTAATTCTCAATTACTAAGTGGTAGTTAAAATTTGTTGTATAGTGACAGTTCAAATTATTACTTAGTAAGTTATTATAACAGCAATATTGTTCCTCTTTTTATTCCTTATAGTAGCTATTGAATTGGGTTAAGAAATGAATATCGGGCATGACTCAATTCTAGAATTTATGTCGATAGTTGAAGATTGATCAAGACCACATAAAGAGTCCACTTTCCCATGCCACAAATCATGTGCGACTATTAACATTCTCTTTGGTATGCCTAGATCTATCAACTGAAGCATAAACAACATTATATGGGTATTCAACATCAGATAAATCGAGAACTGAAATGAGTGTGAATCTATTTATATCATGTTAAGACATGATTCTTGGTGTTATTCATGCTCAAAAACTAACTTATGAATGGAGAACTAACTCATGAAAGGGAGAATTATCAAGGAAGCACAAAGACTCCACTTAAAATTCCATAATTAAATTACGATGTAGAGATTTTTGTTCCCATCAACTCTAGTGAATCTTATATCCATTAATTAATTATTTGTATCAATTAATTGGCTAAATTAATGAAGGGAGGATATGAACTGGAAAGAAGAAAATCTATAACTGGTCCCATGATTATCACTAAGAAAATATATCATAACATTAAGTACAATAAAATAGGGATAAGGGTCTGAAAAAATATCTCAACTTTGATCAAATTTGTTGTTGTGATACTAAACTTTTATGAAGACCTATTACCTCCTTAGACTATTTAATACAATATTTTAAAATATATATATTTGCCCACGTGGACATAAAAAATAATGCAAAATTATAAATAGTAATGTGTCCACGTGAGCACATATATACCTTTAAAATATACTATTAAATAGTTTAGGGGGTAAAAATACACTATTAAATAGTTCAGGGAGTAAAAACTACACTATTAAATAGTTCAGGGGGGTAATAGGTCCTCATGAAAGTTTAGTATCACACCAACAAATTTGACCAAAATTGGGATATATTTCAGACCCTTATCCCAATAAATTACAAGTGATTAGCCTAATTACATGCAACTTTATTATGACGAGGACTTGTTATCATCAGCTGCTCAGTAAATTATATTACAATACACACAGTAAGATTTACACAATTAGATCACTTAAAAAATAATTATAAATAGTTAGATCACTTAATAAAATAATTACAAATAGTTGTATTTAATAACTCGACGTGCTACTCTGCCCAATCAGAGTACACACATGTAAATCCAGTGTGATTATACATTATATTATAGAAAAAATGGTCTGAAAAATACTTTAACTTTGGCCGAAATTGTTATTACAATACCAAACTTTATGAGGACCTTTTACCCCCTACACTATTTAATAGTATATTTTAAAGGTATAAAGTGCTCACGTGGACATGTTACTATTTATAATGATACAATATTTATAATGTTCACGTGAGCACATATATACCTTTAAAATACACTATTAAATAGTGCAGGGAGTAAAAGGTCTTTTCTAAAGTTTGATATTGTTACAACAATTTTGATCAAAGTTCAAATATATTTCATACCTTTTTCCTTATATTGTATGAATTTTTTTATTTTTCTCAATACAAGAGAATCAATAATATTTCTACTTATCGAGCGATGGTGGAGGTGTTGTGCCATAAGAGCATGCAGGGGTGAATCTACATACAAGTCAAAGTATGCTTGATTCCATTAACTTTGCGTAACTATATAGGTATTATGCAGAGAATAATAAGAAAATGGTTACGATTTTTATATAGAAAATAATAATTAAGAAAAAGAGAATAATGAGAAAATGAATATGATTTTAATAAAGAAAATAATAATTAAGAAAACGATTATAATAATTTTGGTGGATGATTTGGTTCCAAATTTGTTGAATATGCATATAAAATTTCATATAGGTAACTGAAAAGAAAAGGAAGTTAAATATTAGGTATAAGAATTTATTTTGTAAAGATCACACAAATTTTGTTTAAAATTGATAATATCTCACCATGTTAAAAATATTTTTTTAGTTATTTTAGCGTAATAACTAATATCAATATTAATGATTTATCGAGACAAGTACGGAGATCACGAGGACATAGTAATGACTCCAAGTTACCTTTGCTCGTAATTTGGAGACGCACAAAAAAAAAAACTTGTAGACATTGATTTTTTTTTTGGTTTTCCACCCGGTGTACGGTACCCACATTGGAGCCTGACTAAATCCGGATTCGCGCCGGAAAGTTCCACATTGGAGGTAA
The DNA here is from genome assembly GCA_029582605.1 of Solanum gracilifrons. Classification (NCBI taxonomy): domain Eukaryota; kingdom Viridiplantae; phylum Streptophyta; class Magnoliopsida; order Solanales; family Solanaceae; genus Solanum; species Solanum gracilifrons. The sequence continues at coordinate 12,129 of JAJOOH010072378.1, forward strand.
AGCGCTCCCTAACAAAGGCGACTCCGTATCCAAGGGGGCTCGAACCCGAGACCTCTTGGTTAAGGATGAAGGAGTACTTACCACTTCACCACAACCCTTGTTAGTTACATTGATTTCATAAATACTCGAAATGATGTTGTGTGATACATTGTGATTAATCTTCAAATTAACCCATGAATCTTGTTGATATTAAATATGCAAAACTTAGTTTGAGAGGGCGATTGTTGAGTGCACAAATAAAATTCTATATTAATAATTAAAAAGAAAAGGAAGCTAAACAACTAACTTGTTCAAAGGTTTGGCAAAAGCACCTTTTATGGCAACAAATTAAATACTCCTAATAGTTTATACAAAAATATAGAAGAAATATAGTTTGTTTCTTGAGTTTCTATATGTCACTATTTAAAAAATATGAAATTAGCTACGAATTTTATCAGTAATCTTTATCTAATTTATCACTAAATAACTTTTATTGAATTGAATTTTAGTGTAATCTGTCGCTAATTCATAAATAGATGGAATTTTTGTTATTTCCATAAAAAATAGTCTATCTTTAATGTTTTATTTTATCGTAGTAGTGTACGTGTTAAAATTGTAAGGAATTTTAATAATGAGATCATGTGGTTCCACATGTAACCACCAACACAAAGTCTGTGACTTATGAATTGGGTAATGACAGGTGACATTTAAAAAGCAATATAGAGATAAAGTGCAATATCTTTTTGCTGATGACAGTTTATAAGTTCGTCTGGAACACTTAATTAGAGGAGATATATAGGTGTTTACGATCAATTTTAGAGTGATAAAAAATAAATTGTAACTATAAATAAAATATAAAAAATCATAATTTTATTAATAAATATATGAGAATAAATATATTTTTCTTTGATTCTTCTCTCTGAATTTTTCTTCGTGATTTGAGGACGTTAATCACGTATTTTTCGAATGTAGAATTATTTGGATCTCTTTGTGTATCTACTGACGTATTTGATTATGAAGAAGAGTTCGATTATATCTTGATTTTTTTGTGAATATTGCAAGAGTTTATGGGATATTCGAGATATATTTTTTAAAGAATATATTACCTTGTATACAAGCATTATATTATCTAAGGTTTAAGGTAAAGTAGTCTTCAAGAACCTTAGCTGAAATTTGATTCATCTCATAGAGTCCACTAAATTTTGATACCTACAATATGTTAAATACATAGTCAAATATTTAGGATTCGTTTGGTAGAGCGTATAAAAATAATGTTTAATAGAATGTATTAGTTATGCTTGTATTAATTATACTAATATTATTTCTTATGCAGTGCTTGATTACGTGTATTAAACATAAAATACTTTGCATAACTTCTTTTAGAAAAGATGTTTTTTTAGTAAAATACTCTTCACACTCTTTCGCTTTGGGAAATGAGAAATGCCTTAGAGATCAATTTGAGGGGTAGTTATGTTCTTAATTAATCTAATACATATGTTGAAATTAAACCCTTTGTATTACTAATACGTGCAAATTCATGATATTAGTTAGAATTCGAAGTCAAAAGGGCAATTTTTTTCCTTAAAAAATAAAAATGGTACATCAAAATTTTTTGTAACCAAAAGATTGAAGCCATTAAAAGAAATAAAAATTGCCGCCTTAGCATGGATTTTCTCAAAAAAAAAAAAAAAACTTTTTCTCTTTAAGATTTTTTTTAAGGAATTTTTTCTTTTTTACATAAATCCCTGCCCGGGCAACGATTAGCGTTTTAATCAAATAAATAAGAAATTTGAAGTTTAATCGCTGCCATTCAAGTGAGTTAAAAAGTAAAAAAAAATTAGTATTTTGTAAATTAAAAATTAAAATAAATCTGTAAGTACACTGTATCTATATTATAACTATATTATAATAAATACTTGATTTGACCTATAACAACAATTTAACTTTAAAAAAAAATTGATCAAATTCGCTGCAAATGCAGCGATTTATTTAAATTTTTACTTTAGCAACGTTTTTAAAGAAAAAAAAGATTTTTCTTTTTCAGAAAATCATTGCTAAGGCAGCGATTTTTATTTCTTTTAACGGAACGGCATCAATTTTTGTCAGTAGCGATTTTGCCCTTTTAGTTAAAAAATTTTTTGATGTGCCGTTTTTGTTTTTTGAAGGAAAAAAGTGAGTTAATATCTCAAAAGATCACTCAACTTTAAAATATTTATCTAGTAAAGTCATTGAACTTTATTTTGTATCACTAAAATCACTCAACTTAGACTTTTATATCAATAAAATCACTCAACTTAGATTTTTTTATCAATAAAATTACTCAACTAAATTTATTATTAAAAATTAATATAGCAAAATAAATCGGTTTTATGCTATGTAATATGAACTCTACAAATAAAATAGATTAAAGAAAACTCATAAAAAAAATTCAAGGAAAAACTTAATTAGTTAAAATTATATTATGGTGTTACTATATATTCAAAAATTTAAAAATACTAGATCAGTGCAGCCCGTGCTATGCACGGGCCCAACAAATTGGTTAATGAAATTTTTTGACACATTTTACTTGAGAAAAATTTAATTATCATGAGATATTTGAAACAAATTATGTGTATGACAAAATTGTAAGGAATGCAAATTTATATTTACAAATATACTACAAAATTGCCTCTTAGGTATGGAGGAAGGCCAATAGCCCTTTGTTGTTTGTATGAAAGTTTAAGTAAAATAAGAAACTAAAAGTTCTTACAACATTTGATAAGAAAAAGTAAACAAACAATGTAGATTCAAACTGCACAACATGAATAAATGTATTAATGATCTCCTAATTAAGCTACCAAAAATGTTGATAAACAGATCAACACACAATCTCTAGAAAACATAAAGTTTCATCACCACTTGTATTATTCAGGAAAATAATTAATCAAATAATATGCTCAAAAATACATTTCAATCTAAATATATTAAAATTTGTCAATCAAAAAAAGAAAATAGGGATAAAGACAACACTGCTAATTCAGTACCTAGCCACTTGAAACTTTATTTTACATCATCAATAAATAATATCACCAAAAAAGATTCTTATATATATATATAAGAATGTGATGATGGGGCCCAAAGAGCACCCGGCAGGTGAGAGAATTTATTCAAGTTTTGAAATCCAAATTTCAGATCCGGATCCTCAGCTATAAATAGAGAGCCATTTACCACAAGAAGAGGGCAGAAAAAAGCAAAAAGGCAGAGATATATATATATATATATAATTGATAGGTTTGAAACGTTCAGTATTTTTTAAGCAACCGTCATATAGCATGAAGCTACTTGTTCACAAAATTTCAGTACCATGACAATTTGCAGCTTTTTATGTACTCTTCATGAGTTAATCTAAGATTACGTGTATTTTGCACTTCCAATTTAATTCAGTATTGTCCCTAAAATTAAAAAGGATCTTAGTACTTGCTCCTTAGGTTCATTAGATCAATAGTAGTGACAACATCCAAGTATATTAATCTAATGCAAGGTGTCATACACTAAAAAAAGAAAAACAAAAGGAATAAAAAACTCAGATACACATCTAAGATCTGAGCTTCTAATGTAACATTATAACAAAAAGAATTGAATTGAAGAGCATATGAAGGTTCAGATAGCGAAAAGACAATCATAATCACGGTAGAAAATATAATGTGAATAGATTATTACTGTTAAAGAAGTAAAGAAAAGAATAGTCGTTAGGGTCCTCTTTAAATATAACTACAATAGAAACATTTGTTCCTACAACTAATTTTGTCAAGGTATCCATAGCAAAATCATGAAAGCATGTAAGATTATATTGATTAAAACTATACATGTTGCCTCAAAAAAGTAATAAAAGAACTATACAAATATCTAATATTGGAAAATCTACACAAAGTTCATCAAAAAACTTGAATAACTAAGGGTCAGAAGGTGATGAATCTGACCACGAGGAAGGAGCATCCATAGTATGATCAAATTCATAATTAAAATGCAATCTCTTGGACAGAGCTCTGAAATTTTCAAATTTAATGTGGTGCTAATAAGAGGAAGAGCTTCCAAATGATGCAGAGATAAAATGTTTCAGGAATAAATAAATAAAAACCTAAAGATAAATCTAAAAATACAATAAGCATAAAGTTTAGTCTGCAAACTATATATTATCTTGACCAATTACAGTATGACTTATTCAATGTATATTGTCTAATATCTCTCTATGTTGACCATTCCTAGTTTTCTTTATAGAAAA
>JAJOOH010072381.1:0-18775 GCA_029582605.1 Solanum gracilifrons
AAAAAAAGTACACAACTTTTTATTGGAAAGTTAAAAAGTCATAGTCATATCTATCAGACTATCACTTCATTAAGCCGTTTGCATTTATTGTCTTAGTTGTAACAATTTTTTTTTAAAAAAAATTAATCCTTCCTAATAAACTAAAAAATGGGGCCTTTGCATTTATTGTCATAGTTCTAATATTTTTTTTAAAATTTAATCCTACCTAATTAACTAAAAAATGGGCCCCCCCTAAAATTGGGGGCCTAAGGCCAAAGACTTTTTTTTAAGCCTAACCAGCCGCCCTGGCTATTAATTAACTAAAAAATGGGGCCCCCCTAAAATTGGGGGCCTAAGGCCAAAGACTTTATTTTAAGCCTAACCAGCTGCCCCTGGCTATTGATTCAACCCATTTTTACCTTAACAAATTAAATTTCGAACAAGTTGGATCATGACCCATTCATTGATTCGACTCGTTAAAAGGTAGTTTTTTTTCTTTTGATAATCATATTATTGGAGACAACTTGCACGCACCTTGATTAATTTCAAGAGCTACATGTTACTTCCCACCAGCATAAGTATCAAACAACTCTGTCCACCAAATCTTGAACAGACCACCAAATCTTAACCATGATACTCACACCAACTTACACACGCCCAACTAATTCCGCAGATACCTACTACCTCCCACTAGTACCAATGATAACTTTGTCTCCCCTAGGGTGGACATGATACATACAAACAAAGCTAGCTTTTATTGCACCAGAGTACATATCTTCTGTTGTAAAGTTATTGCTTTGTGGAGGGAAGACTTTGAGAAAGACAAATGGATACACAAGACATTGAGTGTCCATTGATTAGAGAAACTGTAAAGGAAGAAGAGTCCAAGAACAAGAAAAATGAGATTTTGGAAGAAATGAAGAGGTTGTTGGTAGTAGCAGGGCCTCTTATGACAGTTAACTTTTTAATTTATTGTTTACAGGTGATATCTATCATGTTTGTTGGTCATCTTGGAGAGTTAGCTCTTTCTGGTGCTTCAATGGCTACTTCATTTGCCTCTGTAACTGGCCTAAGCTTGATGGTTAGTCCTTTTTTCATTTTCCTTATTGTCATATCTTATTGTTGCTCTTGGTGTTTGGTTATTAATATGATCGTGTCAATAAATCTTAAATGGACTTTTACCATGTCGAACATGATAATTAAGTGTTTCAAGAAGATCCTTCAAAGAGTGGCGGAGCCACCTTATCGAAAAATTACACTGTTTAGCTAGCTTAAAATTTTAGTTTTATGTATAAATACTGTATGTTGCCTAAGCCACTCAACCATCCACTTGAGGACATGTTGCATAGGTTTTGATTTAGTAGATGCTTTTACCTGCATCCATAATTGATACATATGGAGTTCATAGAAATTTACTTTTTTAGTTATTTGATACGAACTTAAGTGGCGTTTTGTCATCTCTGAATTTCGTAGATGGGAATGGGAAGTGCATTGGACACTTTATGTGGGCAATCATATGGTGCAAAGCAGTATCATATGCTCGGTATCCATATGCAAAGGGCAATGCTTGTTCTTCTACTGGCTAGTGTTCCTGTCGCCTGCATTTGGGCTAATGCAGGGCATCTTCTCGTATTATTTGGACAAGATCCGGAAATATCAGCTGAAGCAGGAAGTTATGCGCACTATATGATTCCAACTATTTTCGCCTTTGCACTTCTCCAGTGTCATATTAGATTTCTACAAGCACAAAACGATGTGATCCCCATGATGTTCAGCGCGGGAATCACTACACTACTGCATATATTCACTTGTTGGATTCTGGTCTTTAAATCTGGCCTAGGCAACAAGGGTGCTGCTCTTGCTAATGCGATATCCTACTGGATTAATCTCTTTTTGCTAGCGGGATATGTCAGAATATCGCCTTCTTGCAAAAACACTTGGACTGGATTTTCAAAAGAGGCATTTCATGATATATGGAAGTATATGAGACTTGCCATTCCTTCTGCTGTTATGCTCTGGTAGTATTCTTAATCTGTGTAAACATATATTCGATCGCCCTTTCAAAATGAACGAATGAATCAGAGTATTTTGCTTTTCTTGACACAGCTTAGAGATTTGGTCATTTGAAATGATGGTTCTGTTGTCTGGACTTCTTCCGAATCCAAAGCTAGAGACGTCGGTTCTTTCTATCAGGTTGCAGTTCTTCTTATGTCATGTTAAATACTAATTTCAAGCTGACATCTTAGTGTATCAAAGGGTTGCTAATTTTGAAATGTTTCAGCCTTAATACATGTGCTATGGTGTATATGATTCCGTTAGGACTAAGTGGTGCCACGAGGTGAATCTCTTAGCATTTTAAAATCCTCTTCTGTTGCATTTTCCTTTATATGGTTCTTCATTAGTTTGTATACTTAATTGGCTTCCTCTTCAGTGTAAGAGTTTCAAATGAACTAGGTGCGGGACGACCTCAAGCAGCTCGTTTAGCAGCTAGTACTGCAGTATTATTGGTGGCTACAGAAGGGGTTGTTGCAGCAATTGTGTTGATTTCGGTTCGTAAACTGTGGGGCTACTGTTATAGCACCGAGGAAGAAGTAGTCGGATATGTAGCAGAAATGCTAGTCTTGCTAGCAGGATCCCACTTCTTAGATGGTATTCAATCTGTACTTTCAGGTTCGTCCAATATTTTACAATACGAGTTTCCTGTTGCTGTGTTTCAAGAATCCGGACTATGATTCTTTGATTTGTTTAAAACAAGGCTCGAGGAGGCTATAGGCGGGTACGTTCAAAAATGTTGTCACACTGGTGTCATGTACACAAAAAATGTACTACTTATGAAGGATCTAACACACACCTGACAACACTTTTGAACTCAAGAACCCATTCTATATTTGTTTCACACACATACATATATGGTTCGACCCTGAAACACTGAGTTCTTCTAAATCCGCAAACCCCCATGGTTGAGTTTTCCACTAGAGTTAAATGACTAGATGACCTTATCACCTATCAAAATACAGGTACTGCACGAGGGTGTGGATGGCAAAAAATCGGGGCAGTAGTCAACTTAGGAGCTTATTACCTTTTCGGAATACCTGCTGGTGTTATATTAGCTTTTGTCTACCATATAGGTGGAAAGGTACGTCCGTACTCTTTCAAGCTTCTCATTTACTTAGCATTTCCATATTCGGAACTATGGAAAAATCTTACGATGATATGATTTTCAGGGACTATGGTTAGGTATCACTCTTGCCCTTTTTGCACAAGCACTACTTCTTTCTGTAGTTACTCTGCAGACAAATTGGGAAAAAGAGGTAAATTCATGTTTAACTCGGCTATATTCTTGAATTGTGTTACCAACTCATCATAAAATTTAAATGGAAGAACGATCACTTTTAGTTACTTAATTATATTATGTCTCAACACAGTAATAATGCAGGTCTTTTTTTGAGTTTTGTAGGCAAATAAAGCAGCTGATAGGGTGGCTCCAGAGCTAGCTAACATAGAAGAAAATGCAGAATGACACTTGATTAGGATGGCAATGGAAAGGGCGCGGATTGAGCTTTACCAGCAAAATTTCAACTCGTCCCACATAGCATTTTTGTGTGTTTTATCTGATAGTCTAAACACCGTTAACTAACCATATGTTTTTGAAGCATTAGTTAGATAATAAATCTAGATTTTGTTCATAAAAAGGAGTCGTGTTTGGTATCAACCAACACAGAAAGGCTCAAGGAAATTGAAAAGGAATTTTTTGACTCAGCAAGAACTCAATGAATAAATTAGCATTCAAGTACATTAGCTTTGTATTCTTCATCAAAGCAAGCTAAGGAAACTAATCATAATCTTTACTACAGTAACTATTTGCTTATTGTAATCTTAGAAAACATGACCTGCAATTTGGGCCTAGTCTTCGCAAGGATCTAGATCTCAGACAACTCTTCGCGAAAGAGGGCCCTATTACGAAGATATCCTTTCTAGTGCGTGCATTGCCTACAAAACACATAGCAGACTTGTGTATTTTATATCTTCCTTGATATTGAGAAGACATAAATAAACAAAGAAAGTTACGTGTTTGTCCCAATTTGTCTGCAGAACAACCAAATGAATCAGCGTTTATGCAAAAAGAGCCATAATGATTCTCAACGATATACAATCCCTTTATATTATGATCGAAAAAGTTTGAGTATCATCAGTTGTGCGATAATAATTCAATGAAAATGAAACGCGTGATAGTTAATACCTTTCCTCCGACATGGTAGACAAAAACTAGCACCACACCAGTAGGCACTCCCAACAGGTAATAAGCCATATATACCTCTCACACACACGAGATGCACATGTGACACATGAGATGCACACATGACACAAGAGATGCACACATGACACACGAGATGCACGCGTGACACACACAAAATCTAATTTTATTGAATATACTTGAAACTTTAGGCCATCAATTTTATTTGAGTCACCCCTCACGAGCTAGAGCACCTTTATTGTCTAGGCCAGTTTTGAGAATGAATGGTGCTTTACAATATCATATTCAAGGAACAACATATGATTGTTGCAAAAAACCATCTCTAGTAGAAAAGAGAAGCAAGTCAATTACGAATTATGAAGATATTTGGGGAAAACATACATCATAAGTCGACTGATACTACTTACAAGGATATTAAAGTGGATATAATGACGTTGTATCATGTATGTGGTGAATATTTTATAACATGTTAACTTAATCTTTCATGCTTCTTTGATTGTACTTAACTTAATCATGTATGAAGATATTCTTTGTGTTGCTAGCATTGCCTACATAACACACAACAGACTTATGTATAATATATCTTTCTTGATCTTGAGAAGACATAAATAAACAAATAGCATTTTGCTACATATCTCACTACAGTTGCTTCATTGATGTAGCAACAGCCCCATACTTTACGAATCAAGATCATGAGTACAACTATTAGAGTACGTGCCTTCTCCGGTAACTAAGAGTGTTGCAGTACGTGTTGCAAGACAAGTTGATTGTGGTTGTCTAGCTCCTAGTTCATTCGACACTCTAACAATTTTAGCCCCACCTAGTCCTTCAGACAACATATGGAACACAACTGATGTATTAAATATAGAAAAGTTAACATTAGGCCAAGTGAAATATGATATCAACACGAGAGGGTAATGTGTGACAGGACGAATGAACCTGTTAGAACTGACGTTTTTAATTTTGGATTTGAAAGAACCAACAACTCAAATGACCATATTTCCAAGCTGTTTCTAAAGATGGAAAAAGTCGCATTGAAATTATAATTTAATGCATTACTCATTTATTAAAAAGCAATAGAGGAATACCAACTAATTAGAGTTGAAGAAATTGCTAGTCTAAGATATCTTGGGGATATCAAAATATGCTTCTCTTGAAAATCCGGTCTAAGTACGTTCACTAGAAAGCGATATTCTAGTATAAGCAGCTAGCAAGAACATGTTAATCCAGTATGACGTAGCATTAACCAAACAACACCTTTACTTCCAAGTTGGTTTTGAGGATGAGAATCCATCAGCTCAAAACATGCAACAACAAATTGATTCATGTCGTAAACATTATGGACTTGACTTTGTTTTGAGCTTTGTAAGAACTTAATATGACGTTCTAACAACCCATATGCAAAGATGCTCAGTATCATGAACCATGCATAAACTATTGTTTCAACTGCTATTTTCGGATCTTGTCTTAAATTAACAAGAATACTTCGTGCATGTGCCCAAATACAGGCAATAGGAATGTTGACCAAAAGACTAACAGACATCCCTCTTTGCATATGTATGCCAAACATGTGATGATCTGTAGCACCATATGTTTGACCACAAAGTGTCTCCAGTGCGCTTTCCATTCCCAATTGATAAAACAACATGACTATCAATCACATAGGTCAAAGAATCGTATAATGGCGAAGAAAGTAGCCAAGGAATCACTAGAAAGAGCTAGCTCTCTGCGATGACCAATAGACATAATTGAGATCACTTTAACAATATGTATGTGATTTTTAGAATTTTCTTACTAATTGACATGGGATGCACATGGGACGCACAAGATGCACATATGACACATGAGATGCACTGTGATGCACATATGACTCACGAGATGCACTGCCATGCACGCACAACTTAGTTTTATTGAATATACTTTAAACTTTGGGCCATCAATTTTATTTGAGTCACCCTCATGTTCCAAAGCAACACCTTTAATGCCAAGGACAATTTTAAGCATGTATAATGCAAAAAAATATTATATGCAAATAGCACCATATGATTACTGCAAAAAATTGTCTCTAGTAGAAAAAAAGGAGGCCAATAACGAATTATGAAGATATGTGGGAATACATATGTAACACCCCAAAATTTTTTAAGTTAAGATCCGAACAATTCTTCATTTGTGAATAAGATCGTACCGGGTGATTCTTAAATTGCCTATATGTGTAAATGTCAATTCTTTTGTGTGAGAATGATTTTGGATATCAATTAAGGTCACTAGAATCTCCTAGCACAAAGTTGAGTTGAAAGTTCCCTTACCGATTAAGTTTTGATGTAAGATTCTACTTGAGTAAATTTCAAACGACCATATCTCTTAAATATAAAGAGTTACGTGGCTTATAACCAATCACATTAAAGGTGTTTGAATCTTCTTTCCAACGCCATCAGTTTCGCAACAATTCGAATTTTGAGTAAAAAGTTATGACCATTTTAGTAACATGATACAATGCAGTGACGAATTAGCAGACGGGAAAACATTAAAAAGGGTCCTTTTTGTCTTTTTACTCTAAGAAAACCCTAAACGAATTTCTTGACTAATTAAAGGCTCAAACCAATCCGATTTTCATCTCTTAATCCCCCATTCTCTTCTCTGTCAAACCCCAAGGCAAATTCAAAGGAAAAATCAAAATTCTTTCAATCTTTTTCAAGATTCTTCTTCAAGGTAAGTCGTTCTCCAAGAATTTCATTCTTTCCAACTCAAATTCCTTCATACAATTATGAATGAATAATAGAAATCTTAATTCTTGACCATATGGTTTTGAAGAAGCTAATTCAAGAATCTCAAGAAAGGTTTCTTGATTGTTCTCCTTCAAGCTAGGGTTTCAAGACTGCTAATCAAGTTATTCTTCAAGAACCTTGTTCTTCAAGGTACGTAAGACTATCATAGTGTTGGACTAGTTCGTCCTCATGCCCTACATCTACTTTCAAATCAGTAAAAGAGTAATCTAGGATTCTATCCCTAGATTTGAGTATTCTTGAGATGAGATTTGAGTTCTTGAGTTTCTTATTCTTTTTGAAATTCTATTCCTAATTATTGAATAGCGATATGTTATGCATTAAGATTCTTGAGTTGATTCGTTCATGTCTATATTTCAGCATGAAACCTATTAATTGAGTACTCTTGAGATGAGTAGTATCGTTGAGTTCTGAGTATTGAGTTTTTCTATATTGTTATTCAGATTCTTGAGTTGAGTTGTTCATGTCTATATTTCAGCATGGGCCCTATTTTGAGTTATAAATTTGAGAATCTTTTAAAGCCAACATTTTTATTTTATACTGAGTTTTTGAGAAAGTAACGAGGAGTTTGAGAAAGAGTTATTACCAAGATTTGAACAAGGTATAAGGGAACTAAGAATTTCCCAAATGTTTCATTTTTACATGAAGAAAGAGAGAGAGTATTCTTACATTGATCAAAGAGAAACCTTGTTTTCTAATGAGCAATGAGTTTAGAGTTATTTCAGAGCAGTTACCTCTTTTAAGAGGATATATAGTTTGAGTAATTAACTCAAACCAGAGAAAGAGTATGTTTTATATATTTAAGCATGAGTATATATATATTATTGGAAGTAGTATTGAGCATCGATATGGGGATGAGTTCAGACAACTCAAAATCCTCATAAACCATGTCTTGCCAACATGGGTACAAGATCATACTTTTTAGATGAAATCCTTATTGCTGAGTGGATCCACTTTGTTGAGGTGTCCTATATCCCCGCATGATATATGACAGTTCTGACAAAGTGGGCGAGACGTTGTATCATCATGTAGATCATAGTGATGGTTTTCGGTTAGAGAATCTCTCAAATAGGGTTAAAAGTGTATTTTATTATATCACTTGATATGTTGAGTTCAAAGATGAGTAAGTATTTTTTGTAAAGTTTTAATGATTTCACTTCTTTATTTCTTTACATTCAGTTGAATATATTTCTATATCTATTGCAGTCCTTTCGTTCAGTTATTTGTTATTCAACTATATTATATACTCGTACATTCAATGTACTGATGCATGTCATTCGACCTGCATCTTTTAATGATGCAGATACAAGTTCTTAGGATCATCAACAAGAGTCTGTTGAGATCACTTCATCCGCTCGTCAACTTTCGAGTGAGGTCTCCTTGCTCCCGGAGGACTCCAATTTTATGAGTTGTTAGTATTAGTAGCATTTTGAGTAGTCGTGGATCTTGTCCCAACACTCGTCTATATATAGTAGAGGCTTTATAGATAGATAATTTTGGAGAGTCTTTCAGTTCATAGGTTTTCTTTAAAATTTATATTTCATACTCAGTATATCCAGCGAAGTTTTGAAATTCAGTAAACTCTTCTTTCATTTTGATGCTTATGTATGCTTGGGTTAGTCTTCCGCTTGTAGTCAGCCATGATGAGGATTCGCTTGAGGACTAGTAATGGTTCTCAAGTGTCGGCCACTTCCAGGGTATAGGCGCTCGGATCGTGACAGCATACATCATAAGTTGTCTGATACTACGTTACAGGGATTTTAAAGTGAATATAATGAAGTTGTATTATGTAAGTGGAGAATACGTTATAGCATGTAACTTAGTATTCATGATTATTTGGGGAATACGTACATACTCATATCAGAATATTATAGTTAGTACCTGAGTTAGCATAATTAGTTAGCTGATTAGTTAGCCTTGTTAGTGAGTTAGCTGATTAGTTAGCCTTGTTAGTGAGTTAGTTGAAGGATACAATTAGCGGGAAAGTTGGTTAAATAACAGAATTGGACTAAACCAACATGTAGAAATGTAATGACATGTTTAAAACAACGATTTCTAAAGCTTTCTTTAATATGTGGCGAAGTTCGCCTTTTTCTTACTCTCTTGAAGTCCATGTCCAATTAAGCACTGCTACATAAAATGAAATGGAAGGAATATTTAGTTTGGTAAAGAACAAACACAAAAACAATCCTTCCTAAAACTTTTTTGGATGATCCGGCACGAGTGTTTCTATATTTTTGGAGAGTCTTAAGCAACATTGATTTGGATGGAGCATGAAATTGATCTGCTTTATGCTTGATGTCAATCTCATTTACCATTTTATTCTATGTTGATTCTTGAGTCACCCTAACTGCTGCTTTCTTTGCCTACAAAACACAACAAACTTGCATTATCTACAATGATTCCTTGATCTTGATCACCATTGCTCAGACTCTCCAAAAATGTTGGTGCATCCGTGTTGAATCCTCAAAAAATGCACTACTTAGGAGGATACAATACGTACGGTAGCATTTTTGAGGAGTCCGAGCAACACATGAGATTAGTTCTTGCAAGTTGGCTATGTTGCTCAGACTCTTCAAAAAGTACTGCCACACTCATGTTAGATCCTTAAAAATGCACTACTTTAAGAAGATCTGGCTCGCACCTGGTGACAGTTTTGAAGAATCCGAGCAATATAGGTTGTTGAAATTGAAACAAACCTTAAAAAGGAGCAGAAAACTAACCTGTTCATCCCAATTTGTTCTCAGAATAACAACAGAGTAAATCACAACTTGAGCAGAAATGGCCAGAATGATTCCCAACCAAAGTCCCTTTTGCACAATTAGACAAGTATGTATACCATCAATTTTTTTGCCACATAATTCAACTCATAATAAAGAGTATAAGTTCTACGCATTGACGTTGTAAAAAAGATTTACACCATTAAGTCGCTTAAAAAGTAACAACACGTGATTCTCTATATGAACTTTATATTAATTGGTAACCTCAAAAAAAGGGGAAAACAATCTTCTATAACCGGTCACAATACATTTGATAACGTAAGAAAATCTTAACACTCTGTCAGTGCATATAACTTAAACTCGAGAATGTAATGCAATGAAAATGAAATGTGTGAAGAAATAGTACCTTTCCTCCAACATGGTAGACAAAAGCTAACACAATACCAATTGGTATTCCCCACGGATAAAATGCTCCCAAATTGACATATGCACCTATCTTTTGCCATCCACATCCTCTAGCAATACCTGAAATATTTTTATAAGGTCAATGACGAAGCTACAAATTTCGTTAAGAGTATTCAAGATTTATTATATGTGTATAAAAAGTAATATTTGTCTCATATACACAATTTAGACAAACCTGAAAATATAGATTGATGTGCATCTAAGAAGTGAGATCCTGCTAAAAAGAAACACATTTTCCCAACATATTTCACTATTTCTTCTTCATTGCTATAGCAATGGCCCCAGACTTTACGGATCGAAACCATGACAATAGCTACTAGAATGCCTTCTGTAGTAGCTAAGATTGTTGCAGTACGCGCTACAAGACGAGCTGTTTTTGGTCGTCCAGCTCCCAATTCATTGGAAACTCTTACACTTGTAGCTCCACCTAGTCCTTGAGGCAACATATGTACCATAGCAGATGTATTAAGACTGGAAAATTAAGTAAAGTCGAGTTAGGCCAGTGATCAAAATATAATATGAACATCAAACATGATGTTTGCAAAGTGAAATCAATGTGTTGAAAAACTAACTAACCTGATGGAAAGAACTGAGGTTTCTAGTTTCGGATTAGGAAGAAAACCAGACAACAGAACCATAATTTCAAACGACCATATCTCCAAGCTGAGTTTCAAAAAAATGAAAAGAGTCAAATAGACATTATTTGTACTATGTTGCTCCGACTCTTCAGAAATGTTGTCAGGTGCATGTCACATCCTCCAATAATGCATTATTGGAGGATCTGACACGGGTATGACAACAATTTTTGGAGAGTCCGAGCAACACAATGATTAGATTATAGGAAAGCAGTTGAGGAATACCATATCATGAGAGCGGAGGGAATTGCTAGTCTAAGATATCTTGGGATATCAGAAAATGCTTCAGTTGAGAATCCGGTCCAAGTACTTTTGAAGGAAGGTGATATCTTAATATACGCAACTAATGAGAACACATTAATCCAGTAAGATGTAGCATTAGCCAGAGCAGCTCCTCTGCTTCCAAGGCCAGATTTGAGTACAAGAATCCAACAACCAAAAACATGCAGCAACGCGGTGCCTCCTGCAGTAAGCATCATAGGGACAACATTGTTTTGAGCTTGTAGAAACCTAATCTGGCATTCAAGTAGTCCATAGGCAAAGATGCTCGGTATCATGAAGCGTGCATAAATTCCTGCTTCAGCTGCTATTTCCGGATCTTGTCTCAAGATTACAAGAATACGTCCTGCATTAGCCCAAATACAAGCAAGTGGTATGCTAACCAAAAGATTAACAAACATTGCCCTTTGCATATGAATACCAAGCATATGATATTGATTTGCACCATATGATTGACCACACAGTGTTTCCAATGCACTTCCCATTCCCATCTGATCAAAAGCGCGTACATAAAAAAGTTAGAAACTAGTTTCTATGTACATATGTTACGCGCAGATTTTCAGACATTTATTTATATTGTGTGTTTAATATAACAACGTCTCACTATAGCAATACATTCAATAACTATCTTCCATATACAGTCAGACCTCTTTATAACAACATTCACTAAAACAACCAAATTTTCTTTGAATCCGACTTTCATATTAAGTTATACTGTATGTTCTCTATAACAATATCTCGCTATAAAAAAGAAGAAGTTAAAGTAAGACTAACCAACAAGCCAAAGCCGGTGACAAAGGCAAAGGAAGTAGCCATTGAAGCACCAGAAAGAGCTAACTCTCCTTGATGACCAACAAACATAACAGAGATCACTTGTAAGGAATATAACAAAATATTAACTAACATCAAAGGCCCTGCCAATACCAATAACTTCTTCACTTGTACAAAAATCTCATCATATTTTCTCTCAATTCCTAAATTGGGACACTCAAGGTCTTCTTTCCTTTCTTCAGTATCCATTCACTACAAAAAAAAAAAAAAAAACAGGAATTAGCGACAGACAAATTTTGTAGCTAGTTATAATACAATTAACCGCTATATTATCAAAAAATTATGTTACCTACGAGTTATTTAGTGACAGTTTGACGATAGAGTTCATAGCTAATTTCAAAAAAAAATTCTTAATGATTTTGCCAACTAACTTTAATCATATATATTTTGATTGTTAATACGATATATTTAAGGGATGTTACTGCGAAGAGTATTGTATTCTTGAACATGAAATATAATAATTGCTAAGTTGACTCTTGTCATGATTGGATTGTACTAAAAAAAATTGTTTGAAATAAATTTTGGTGGTGGCTAAAAGGGTCAACTTTTGTGAGTAATGACTTTACATTTTGTTAAATTACTATATAATATAAAGTCGTTTTCTGTATACATCTCCAGAAGAAAAAAAAATTACAATTTAAAATAAATATAAGATCCTTACTGTATTTAAATGAATGTAAAATTCACCGAAAACATGCATTGTACTATAGCTCTCTTCTTATTTGTCATGGTAATATATTTTTTATTATTATTTTGGAAGGTAAGTTTACTTTTAAGTAACAGAATATTATAGAAATTGTATTTAAGTAAAGGGTAAAATGGTCTCTCCGTTAATTTTTTATGAACATGTCCGTCTTCCTATTTTTGACTTAGCATCTTTTCATTTTTAGTATAGTATGTTGATGGTATCATCGAGGAAGATAATCTTGCACAATTATTTAAAAAAAGTCAAAATCAACCCCCCAAATCGACATTCAAAGGTCGATTTTTGGACAATATTGCACAAAATCAGTTTTTTAAAGTTAGAGGTAGATAGTATACTAGTTGCTACTAATAATCTACCTCTAGATGTCCATTTTTTTAGAAAAAAATGTTGCTTTTTTCGAAATATCGACTTTCGAAGATCGATTTTAATTTATATCATAAATTGCATATTTCATGAATTAAACCTCCGTCATTACCGTTGGTAGGATACATTCTTACTATCATACCATTAGTGCCTATTAGTTTAATTAAGACTTTAATTTTGTTTTATTTATATTCTTCAAATTTATTTTTGCAGAAGTCTTTCATCTCGTAAGGAGACTGATGAAGTATTATAGTTAGAGGAAGAGGGACATATATGGTGTGCATTGACCTAGAAAAAGAATATAACAGAGTCTCTAGAGGGTTCTATTGAAATTTTTGAAGGCTAGAGGTGTACTTGTAGCTTAATTTAGTGTGATTAAGGATATGTATAAGGGAGCCAAGACATGAACGAAGATAGTGAGAGGAAACTCGGAGAATTTCTCAATTATGATGGGATTGCACCAGAGATCAACTCTTAGCATTTTTATTTGTGTTGGTGATGGATGGACTGACGCGATATATCTAAGCGGAGGTATCTTGGTGTATGTTATTTGCATTTGTAGATGACATAATTTTAATCGATGAGACATGTGATAGAATTAATGATAGGCTGGAGGTCTGTCTAGGTTTGGAGACAGACCCTGAAGTCTAAAGGGTTTGGATTGAGCAGGACTAATACATAGTATTTGGAGTGCACGTTCAACTATGTAACCCATGTGAGAGATGTGGAGGTAAGGATTGATACACAATTCATATCCAAGAAAGGAAGTCTCAAGTATCTTGGGTCAATAACTTAAAAAAATGGTGAGATTGATAATGATGTTACACATTGTATCAAAGTAGAGTGGATGAAATAGAGGCTCGCATTCAATATCTTGTACAATAAAATTATTGTGTCACCAAAACTTTTTTGTGAAACTGCACTGAGTATCTATCTAAATTCATTTTTTTTTCTCGAAAAACCCAACTTTAAGAAGTCGGTTTCTTTAAAAAAATTTTGTAAAAAACAATATCCATAGGTTGGTATATCGTAAAAAAATTTACAATTAAAAATCAACCTCTCGGGGTCGATATTTTACCCAAAAAAAAAAGGACCTCCAGAGATTGATTTGTACTTTCTCGATTAGCACTAAAAAAATTAACCACCAAAGATCCTTTTTAAAAAAAAAACTAATCTTAAATCAAGCTTTGGAGATCAATTTTTTTTTTAGGTTGATTTTTATTTTTTTTTTAAAAAAAAATTTACAATCTTTGTCCCAGCCTCTATTCTTCGGATAAGCATTTTGTGATAACTTATTCATTGTGTAATAGCTCGCAAACCACACAGAAGGTGTAAACTGCACAAGATAAACCTCATCCAATGAGCGCATGACCGAGTAGCAGATGGAGACTAAATTCGATTCCAAATCTCCCCATAAGAGAGCCTCACTTTCCAACCACTCATCCATGAGCTTGCTAATTTACTAAATTATTTTTTTTAATAGTGAACATCCTTAGCATATACAATTATAAAAAAAATCCTAATCACAAAAAATGAAAACTCAAACATGTAGAGATGCCTGGAATCATCAAATGCCAACTCTTTTTTTTTTCTTGAGTGATTGTTGAAAATCAAAAAAGAAAATTGCACAATTGTTCAAAGAACACATTAACCCCATTAATTATACACTGAGTGAATCTAACAAAAGAACATTTGTATGTAAAAAAATCATCATTTTCTTAGACAAATAAAAAGAAGAAAAAAACACAAAATGTATATATAAAAACTTATCAAAAAGCTTAAAAATAAAAAAGAAGTACCAAGTTAGATTGATGCTTGTCTTATTTCTTCTTGGGAATTGAGCAATCAACTGAGTCAGAGGAGAAGTAAAAAGATGAATTAATGATATTGGACTTTGTTTTGGACCTATTTATAGTTGTAAACTTGTTGAAAATTGCACTAATTACCCTTTTGTGGTGATTTAATTTTTGTCTTCTAGAAACTCGATATAAGTTCTTAGAAACTGAAATCATGGGAGGAGTTTCTAAATTTTTTAGAAATTGAAATCATATTATGGATAATTTGAGAAACATGTGATTATAAAGAATATATTTATGTCCATCAATTTTATTTTATTTTTACTTTGTTATAAATTAAAAATTAGCACAAAATAAGGATATTAGTATTAATGACCCTTATATATTTTCTTTGACTTATTTTAATTATCATGCTTTAGTAAAAAAAAATATAATCTCCAATTTGTAAATTAGTACTCTCTATGCTTTTTTAGTGGGTATGGTTTTCTTTTTTAGAGTCAAATGATAAAAACTTTAACTAATATTTAATGATACATTATTTTATCTGCAAAAAAATGCAATGTATAGTACTTTTGTATAACTTTTGAATATCTAAAATTTTAATTTAGGATATTCAAATTAATGTAATCTAATTTAACTTTAAAAATTAGTCAAATTGACTTTTGAAAAACATAACATGACAACTAAAAAAAAAGTTTGGGGAGTATTACAATCAACAACTTCATGTTTATTTTTTTTATTTTTTTGAGATTACAGATTTTTCCTCTCCCTATGTTCACTTTACTTGTCCAAATACATTTCATAATTCCTTTTAAAAAAATATATATTAAATGAAGTGAATATTTATCCTCTGATTTGTTTTACATGTCACATTTTTTTTCACTCAACTTTTAAAAGACATTGATTAAATGTGTAAGTTAACTAACTTATCATTATCCATTTATCTCAATCCAATAATATTTTCTTTTTTCATCATAGTAATTAATTTTTGTTATTTATTCTTATTGAATAAAAGGTTAGGCTGAAATTAATATTTAATTTTATTTTAATATTTTAAAATAACAACTATTTGAATCATTATTTATTAGTTATAAATGGTATTATTTAATTTCAAAATTGATAGAAACCAAATTGGTATTATCATTATTATTTTTTATTATTACATAAGAGAGAGTTTGAAGTTGAAGATTAAGTAAGGGTATTTTTTTTTTAAAATAAAAAAATATTTTTTTATTCTACTTTAATTTAATTTAATTAATGTACAGATTTTTTTCGAAATTATGAGACTCAGAGGTTGCTGAACTTGATAAGAGTTGAGATTAGAACAAATAAATGCATTATTTGGAGTGTAACAAATAGTGTGACTTTTCCTCTTAACTTCTTTTGTTCACATTGTAACAAAATATAATTCCTTTTGTTGGAAAATTACATTTATTGATTTTTTCTTTTTTAAAGACATATTTAATATAATTTTAATTTTAAAAAAAACAAAAATAGTTCCACCTAGTCAGGATTCTTTTATCCATTCCAAAATGACTTACCCATAAGTCACATTCATATACACACGTGTCAATGACATGCAGGCATTAATTAGTAATGGTATTGGTTATAAAAAGGTGTCACGTCACCTTGATTATTGGATAAGTTTGGATTAACCCAAAGTAGATTTTTTTAAAATTTTTTTTTTATAATTTATTGGGCGAATTGTATGTAATTAAAGAAGATACATATTTTATGTGATTTTTTAAATTTTCATCCGATATATATCTAATATCCAATATTCTCATTAGATATCAACTAATTTGAATTTTTGTATCGCAAGATTTTATTTTTTTTTGAAGAAAACTCTCCCAACAATTTAACATGTACCAAAGTACCTAAACAAATTGATGAAATCCAAGTCATTGCCATGACTAGAGCTCGAGGACGAGGACGTGGAAGAGGAAGGGGACGAGGAAGAACAAAGAAAATGCCTGTTACTACTGATGAAAGTTCGCTGGGAACTCAAGCTCAGCTGGGTGACACTGGAGATGGAGAATCGAGCAAAAATCAGGATCCAATGGAGAAAGGTATGCATACACCTCTGGCTTTTAAGAGATTAAGTCTGAACAATACCCCTGAAACACCCACAACTCCCAGATCTGGGGTTTCAACCAATGGAACAGTAGAGGTAACTACAGTCTTAACTGAAACTATAGCACTAGTAGATGAAATTAAAGAGGTCACAGAGAAGACATCACAGACTGAGGTACGAGCTGAACTATGGACTAATCTCTTTACCAATAATAGAGCTGTTGTTAATGGTCTCTCACTAGATTATATACCTCCTCAAATGATGGATGGTAAGCATGTAGTTCAACTGGATAAGGATGAGGTGAATTTGGAAATTCAGAAATGGAATAGTGCTCTAATTGCTTACTTCATAGGTGATGTGCCTGGTTATAATGCTCTCACAAGATACATTAATCAGTTTTGGACCAGTGCAGCAAAACCTAAGTTGTTTTACCATGAGGCAGGGTATTATGTGATTCGTTTTGCTTCGATTGATGATATGAACCAAATACTTTACTCAGGTCCATTTACCATCAACAATAGACCTATAATACTCAAACCGTGGACAGTGAATTTTGATTTCAACAAGGAATTTTCCACAAAAATTCCTCTCTGGATGAAGTTTCCCAAACTGCCTATGTCATGTTGGGGTAAATGATCATTGAGTCGAATATCAAGTGTTATTGGAGTCCCTATCTATGTTGATGAATGCACTGCCAAACAAACAAGGATATCCTATGCTCGAATGCTGATTGAAGTGAATGTTACACAACCATTGCTTGAAAAAATTGTGGTGATGGATCCTACTGGTAATAAGTTTGAGCAAGAGGTTGTCTATGATTGGAAGCCTAAGTTTTGTCCTAAATGTTCAATGGTAGGTCATACTTGCCCCAAACAAATGCCACAACCCCAAGCTCCACAACCTAGGAAGAGACAAGATCCTAGTAGAGGAGGTAAAGAATGGAAACCTACTGGTGTGATCAGGGAGCCTGCATCAGATGTACCTGAAAGTTCCAAGCAGAATCAGGTAAGAACTACTCCTACTCAGAGTGCAATGGAGAATTTGGCACAATATAAAGCTAGTCCAAAAGGTAACATGTCTATAGACAACAATATATGGAACATAGAAGCAACAATTGATAGTCCAGAGTTTTATCTAACAAATTTCCCTTTATTGGGATCTTGGCCAAAGAAGAAAGAAGGGGAATGTAGAGTGTTAAGTGGACAAGTGCAACTCCCTCCTGATAAAGGAGACATAACAAATACTATCTAATGAGCTGGCTGATATGGAATGTGAGAGGAATAAATAAATGGCATAAGCAAAAGGAATTAAAACTTTATCTGAGGAATAAATGCATCAAACTGGCAGCATTGTTGGAAACTAGAGTCAAAGTTCATAAGGCTCCTAAGGTATTTGCAAATGTATTCCCTGGTTGGCAATCACTGAATAATTATTCATGGGCTGTGAATGGTAGAATCTGGATGGTGTGGGAACCAAATTATTATCAGATTACTCATATTAGATCTACTTCTCAATCAATTCATTGTCTGGTAAATGGTATCAATGGGTCCCTAGTTTGTTATATTACTGTTATATATGCATCTAACTCTATTGGACAGAGAAAGGAATTGTGGGCAGAACTAGTACTCATTGAGCAAGGGGTGGATAAACCTTGGATAATTACTGGTGACTTTAATGTTGTGCTATATCCAAATGACAGGTTATATGGTGCACCAATTTCTCTAGCAGAAACTCAAGATTTTTCAAATTGTCTCTGTTGACACCCAATTTTGAACCTCCACAATATAAATTAATCATTTCGAGCTTCTTCAATTTCCAACAATTTAAAATAATTAGTTTTATAAAATTTCAAAAAAAAACAAAACATATATAAATAAATAAATATATAT
>JAJOOH010072382.1:0-24088 GCA_029582605.1 Solanum gracilifrons
TTAGGCTGCAACTCGAAAAATCCACCAGTAACACCAGCCACACGGAAAGCTTCCTCAGCATTAAGTTTCTCACCGTTGGGTCCAACAGCCTTGGAGTTAGGCCTGCCAGTGAGCAAACCAGCAATGTACGACAAAGGTACAAGATCACCCGAGGCAGTGATCGTACCACGGAGGGGCAAACACGGGGTGATGTTGCTGTTGATCAACTTAGTAATTGCTTCCAAGATTTCAAATCTAATGCCAGAGTAGCCTTGAAGCAAAGTGTTGATCCTAACAAGCATAGCTGCCCTTGTTGCTGAATGTGGCAATGTGTGAGATGTTTCTGTTCCGTTGCCAAAAACTCCAGCATTCAAGAACCTGCAAAAATATCATATTCATCAAGATCACATTTTTAACTGAATTCATACGAAACATCTACGCGTAATATCACTCTATACATACAAAGTAAAATTTTATTTGGCTCAAATATGGCATCGAAACGTTTTTTAGTTAACAAATAATGGCATGGATGAGGCTTTTCTTAAACGGAAATAGCATAAATGAGTTAAACTTTAAACGGATGACATAGATGAGCCTTTTTCTCAAAGTTCGATGGCATATCCCAATAATAAATAACGAACTCGTTTACTGAAAATCTTGCAGCTGTCATTGCAGTACCAACTATATATTGTTTTTAAGTTTAGATAATACAATTAATCAAATTTGTTACTTAGCTAAATTTATAATCAACAATGGTTCAGAATGCTATAGCTAGAAAACAAGAAACATAAAAATGTGTGTCATCATAAAATTAAAAAAAAAAAACTTTTCTAATGGAGCATATGATGTCTATTCGCCCGAGATTGAGCACTCAAGGTAGTCGATAAGCTATATATAACAAAAAATATAAAACCCTTTATGTTGTCAGTGTGTATATAACGAAAAAAGTAGTTTGTTTACCTAATAAGTTCTTTTTGAAGAGCACCACCATTTTTTGTTCTTCTATGAGATGTTGCACCAAATCCAGTAGTAACACCATAACTATCTGTACCTTTACTCATACTATCCATCACCCAATCACTACTAGCTTTTACACCAGCCCTTGCACTTTCAGAAAGTTCCACTTTGACCCCATTACTTTTGTTATCAACATTTGCAATGGATGCAACTTGTGCAACAGTCAAAGTTTCACCCCCAAGTTTCACAATTGACTTTCTAAATTCATCCACCATCTTTTTCACTTCATCCAAATGACTCCCTCTTAAAGAATCAGCAGCCATTTCCCAATTCAATGGATCATAATTTGATTTCTTGCACAAATCCATAGCCACTTCTTCTACTTCTCCATTAATATGTCCATTTTGTGCAATTGATGGTGCCATTGTATCAAGAAAATTGTTAGATTTGTATGAAGAAATTTTAGTGAAGATAAAATGGTTGGAGTTTATTTGTATATATATAAAAAAAATGTTGTGAAATTATAAAACTTTTTTGTTTTGGTTGTGGTAGATGAGATATCATGTGGTGAGTATAAATAGAGAGGAACAAATGATGGTTGGTAAACAAAATATGTGAGAGGGGGTTGCTAGGAAAAAACTAAAATGGTGGTTGTTGAAAGATTAATAGTAACCCGTCAGTTTATTTTTATTTGTCACTATTTAACTTGACATACTCATTAATTAAATAATTATTGACATAGGTATCAATTGATGTTTAGTATTAGATCATCAAAAATGATTTGGAGAATAGTATTTAATATTAAGGGTAATATATGAAAAGAATAATTGTCTTTTCTTGATTTGTTAAAAGTGACTAATAAAAATGAAAATATATTTTAGGAATAAGTAACAAGTAAAAATGAACGTAGGAAGTATTATATATAATCGATTTTATTATAAGTTATGAACGAATATATTTTTATTAAATTCTGAATTTATTAAAAAGGAACGGATTTTATTTATATTGGTAAAAATTAATTGGTCAAAACCTAGTATGAGTCAAACTTAACAACTAAACATATAGTACAAACTACAAACCAAGTGATTTCTATGTTACTGCCAGATTTCTTGTTTTATTTTTAAAAAAAATATTTGTAAATTTGACTTTTTAAATAGGGTAGGAAGGTTGATAGAAAATTGCCGGCTTTGACTAGGAAAACACTTGAAGAAAATAAGATGATAAAAAATGAAGAAAGTTTCTTTGTGAACCAAGTGGGTCCACTTTTGTTAGGTTTTGTTCCATGTATATCCATTAATTAATTTAAAATATGCTTCAAATTGCATTCATACTTGAGTGTTCACCTATGAGTGAGTTTCCACTTTATTGGATTGGTCAACTATTATTTTCTAATCTTTTAACTAATCGACCTGATTAATTTAAATTTTTGTTAGGTAGGATCAATCTAAGAGGGAAACACTTTATATGGTGATCCTCAAATTTCAAGGCTCAATGTAGAATGTAAAGATTTCTCCAATTGTAAAGACGGGTCTAAGGGATTGTCAGGGTGTTCACTTGAACTTTCTCAATAAAAAATTATACATTGTATATGAGATATTTTTTAATGTATATATTCAGATTTTGAATCGCTTGAACACAAATTTAAAGGTTGAGTTAGTGGCTTAGGAAGTTCAAACTTTACCTTAAGGTTCCAAGTTCAAACATCATGCACACTATTTTTATTTTATGAACCCTTATTTAGTGAAAATATGACATCCGTCACTGTTTGGTTGTATAACTTTTTGAGACATCTCCTTAGTAAAAGATCATGTTTTTATTTCTTTTACGATTTATGAACTATACAAATCATAATTTAAATATATTTTTTGAGAAAAATGACAATTTTTTTTTGAGAAATGTTGGATCACGATTTAAAATTATATAATTTATTATAAATGCTAAATGACTGTCTAATGTTTTGTTTTTAAAATTGAGCAATTCAGGAGCAAACATTAAATTTGAATTTAACACTGTCTGAAAAGAAACTTCTCAAGAAATATATTTACACGTACTTAGAAAATATAAATTAACCTACAAAGAATACACAAACTAGTTCAAAATCAAGATCTTTAATTAATTAAAGATTAGTCAATATATCCTTTAAGAATTGCTGCTACATATATTCTCTTTCATTTCAGCGTACCTAATTAATATATGCTTATTTATTTGATGAAGCCCTTCTAATTTCCTATAGAAAAAAAAAGATTTAACTTTATCATAGTATCTTCTCCAATTCTCGATTAGATAAACATAGAATATTAAATAAACATGGAACAATCAAATTTACTATCGATACTGAACTTCTTGATAATTAGCAAGTGAAAAGGATAAAAAAGGAAAATAATTATCAAATTTGTTCTTGTACTATTTAAAATTAAGAGAAGTATTGCAAACAGTGTGAATTATTTGTTTCATCTTTAAACTATTGACAGCTCTAAAAACACCCTTTTATTTGACTAAGGGACCTTAAATACACCTCTGATCTTGCAACATTAGTGAAATATACCTGTAATTTTCTTGCTATGTGATGTGGCATATCGAGTATATGTAAGTTTAGTGTAACACCCCGAAATTTCTAAGTAAGACCCGAGTCATTCTTCATTTACATATAAGATCGTAGCAGGTGATTCTTAAATTGTTCTTAGGTAATGAGTTCAATCCTTTGGTGTGGGAATGGATTTGAATATGAATCAAGGTCACTAGAATACCCTAGCACAAATTTGAGTTGAAAGCTTCCTTATCGATCGAGTTTTGATATAATATTCTACTTAGGTCAACTTCAAGCGATCATATCTCTTAACACATGATGAATTAGGGGGCATATGATCTATCAAATTAAAGGTCTATGAGTTTTCTTTTCAACGACACCAAGTTTGCCTTATTACGCGTTTGGAGTAAAAGGTTATGATTGTTTTACTGGAATATACCCGGGCTGAGAAATTCGGCAAGGTCACATGCTCAATTGATGAATCGCCGAATTAGCTTGCCTAAATGTCCCGAAAATCTTAAGTCTTTGTCAATTTGGGCGATCTAAATTCCAATTGGGTGAATTGCCAACTATTTCGGTGAGAAGATCTCCAGATCACCGATTTGGTCGACGAAATTCATTAAAAAGTCATTTTTTTATTTTTATGGTCCTCTTACATTTCCAGAAGAGTATTCTTGAACTTTTACCCTCAATTAACTTCCCTAATTCTATCTCATATCCTAATAATCTCCCTATTCACGCTCAACCCTCAAACAAATCAATTTTGCATGTTCTAAGTTCTCTCAAAGAAGAAGCTAGGGTTCTTCAACTTCTAGCTTTATTTCAAGGTGTTAGAAGAAAATAGTAAGAAATATAATTGAAGTAGAAGATGGTTTTGAGGCGTGTAATCACTTTCTTGAAAGTGATATTGCCCATGTTCATATTGGGGTGAATACAAATAATTCTCTTCAAGGATACAACAAAGCCCTTTGTTTATACATGCAAATTTTTCTTAGGCTACTTCTAGAGAGTCTTTATATTTATAGTACTTAAGAGATGACTCTTCATAAGAGTCATGTTCTTTCATGAACATATATGACTTTTCATAAAAATCATGTTCTTTCATGAACAAATAACTTTTCATAACAGTCATGTTCTTTCACGAACAATATGTCTATTCAATTTAAGACCTCTATATATTACAAAATATCCAACAATCCCCCCACTAGTTTATAATGTTTCTCATAATATCATGCATACAAAGAGTATCTTATAATAGATTTGAACTTTCTATTAGTGCAAGTACTTTAAAGTTCTGACGAAGTAATTGGTATCTTAAAAGATTTGAACCACAACTCCCAAAATCAAAAATATCACACACAATATTATTTATAGCTTAGAAATCCTAGTATTTGCTTTAGCACGATTATGATCATGTGCTTATCTTGATTTCATGAATATTTACAAAACCAACCCTTTAGATCTTGCTTGAAGCAACACCACTTCAATATACATATAGGTGAAATTAACTACTATGTCCCACATTTGCTAATTTTATTAAGAATTAATTCAACCTCCGTGTAACAGTCTGCACTATGGAGTTTGTCACTATGCCCCTATTATTTTAAGCATTTAACAACTCCTCAATTTCTCACATAACAGTATGCAGTACACTTGAATCAATGCTCTAAAAAGAAGACTCATGCTTTAGCAACACAAAGTAACTTGTTATTACCCGCTGAACTTGTATTGTCAAAGTGTATACTAACTCAAAGTTGGGTTCCCATCACTTATATTTATTTTAAGGATTTTAGCCTTATTCATTCATACACTTATTATACTACATCTTTTGAAACTAGATTTTACAAGATTTATATAAATCATAAACAAATCTTTTACTTAGGCATATCATAGATATCATCATTATCTCAATAGCTTAGAATTGTTGCATCAGTTGTGGCCATAACATTTCGAAATCATATTTTCTCAACCATTCCGTTTCTTTTCAAGCATTTATATGTTAAATATACTCTTATAATTCCACTATGGAATTCAAGCCTGTTTTGATACAAAATTTATAGCACCTTCATACATGTTTCAAATCCAACTTTTATGAATTTTATCATCATTAGAAGATTCACTATTTATAGACAAGTGATGGTTGCGTAATCAACGACACAATTTTCGATGCAAGTGTCTACGATCGTGCAATAGTATAATAACCCAACCAAGGGTTGGGGTCGAGTCCCAATGGAGTGGTTTCGAGAATTAATAGAAAAATAAAATTTAGTTCTATCTAGTCGTAACTAAAGATATTAACGATTAAAAATATTGTAAGTTAAAGGGGGACACAAAAGTGTCAAATATCTATTTGGGGGTTTTGTCACAAGTATAGCAAAAACAGTAGAAATAACAAAGAAATTTATGAATGAGAGGGGATTTTTGGGATGTGACCAGAATACGGGTTAATCTAAATTATTGGGTACACGCTTTCGATAGAAAATTTGTAGAGTAATAGTGACTAGGCTAAGCTATATGTGGGAATAAATTCTTTCTCGAGCAACTTACCCCGTTTCAAATGGGTTCCTCTCGGACACCCACTTGCCGAATGAAGACCAACATACGCCTTACCTCACTCACTCTCTTGAGCTGAGTGTTAGGATATGAGACTAGGGCTCACCCTCTCGGGCTTAACCACATGTCGACCCACTCCTTTGGCCATCAGTCTAGCGGTCTTGGTTTCGCAACCTCTCTCTCTCTCTCGCAAGCCAGAAACACATGGGTGGTTTTATATTTGCAACTACAAACCCATTAAATTAAACCACAACCACTAGGTGAAATCACCATTAAAATACATCTAACCTATCAGCAAGCAAGACCCAACAATAATCTTAACCCATATTCGCTAAATCACACCCCAAGAATTGAGGGTTTTAGCCACACATCAAGAAATAGAAATTTATATCTAAATGAGCTTGCATTTAAATGGGTATGAAGATTTAAGTCTTATTACAGGCCAATAATGAAGAATTCAAGAGACCCAAGTCCAAATCCTTGGAGATGAAACCCTCTTCTTCTTCAAGTTTCAAAACCCTCTCAAACTCAGAGAAAAAATAAAAAGTACTAAAATTATATTAATTGTTTCACACTAAAAATCTCTTACTAATAATCTGATGATCCTAAAAAAAAATCTGTGCTGCAGCGGACCATTCGGCGACATTAGTCGGAATCGCCGATCAACTCAGCGATTTACCCGTTGATGTAGTTCATCGCCGTCTTGCACCATCCTTCAACATCGTCGTGCCCTGGGTCATTGGGCGACATAGTACTGCCTCGCGGAACATTTCGGCGATGCGCCGACTGCTCCTCTTTTCCGCCGACTGCTCCCCTTTTCCGCCGACTTGATCCTTTCCTTTAGGGCTCAGCACACTGGAACAAAAGGCGAAGTGAGACCCTTCGGCGACTCGCCAAGTGGACTCGGTGATCCTCAAGCCTTCATTTTCTTAGTTCTTTTCAACCTTTTCGTTCCTTTTTGCGAAGTAGTGTCCATGCTCTCCTTCAATCTTCAAATACCTGAAATATAAGGGTTTTCATCAGATATTGAGATAAAATAAGCATTTCAGGGCACAATTTCTATTAAAATATAGCCCTAAATGAGTCCAATTTGTGGACTCATCAACACCCCCAACTTAAACTTTTGCTTGTCCTCAAGCAAACTCAAGTTCAGTCGTTCAAAAAGGGTGTCTCAAACAGTGCTACACAAGACTCAATCATGAATGCACACAACAAGATTCAATTTACTTATGCAAAGATCAAATCTGCACTTAAAGATTCAAGTTGTGACTCACCAATATCAAAGAATCTCATGCTCACAATACTTGCTTCAAATGCAGGTTCAAGCTCAACTATAGTGTTCAAACGCCCTCACAGAAAGGATGATTCCATATTCACACAATGATTCACAATTAAAAGCCTCGGAATCAAATGCAACACTCACTCTCACAAGGAAGAACACAATGCATGCTTTCACCCATATGTTTGCCCTTATTTTCCGATCAATATTTGTTTTAGCTCACTCAAGATCAAAAAGGTCTTTTTAAGGCATGTAATGAGGCTGAGTGCAAATATATTGTCATTTAGGCTTAGTGACTTTCATCCTCATGAAATGTGGCACAACACTTCCTTTCCTTTTCCTTCATCATTCTCTTTAGTGCTCATAAGTCATTCTATTATTCACTTTCCATGGATTACTTGAGAACCCCATTTCTTTTGTACCTTTATTTCACAACTTTATTTTTCATTCTTTTTCTTTTTTTCTTTTTTTTTTTAATATGGAGGGGTTCCATTTTTCCGCAACACCATGGGTTAAGGGAGACTTTTCTTGCACTTCTTGACTTCTCCTTTTCCTTTTCACCCTACCCCCAACTTAGGCTTTTGGCCTAAGTTGGCTATTCACTAAACCACAAATCAAGAGGATTATAGGTAGTGGGTCAAGTAAGGTCTAGGGTTCATCAAGGTTCTTCCAAAGAAAGGTAAGGCTCAAAGGGTGTTCAAGAGAGTTTCACACGCTCACAGGTAGGCCACAAAAGAGGTATATGTCAAATTTGGCTCACACTTTCCAAAAGTTGCCTAAGATCATTTCAAGAGCACTCCTTACTAAATCAATCAGACTAACGGGGCAAATTCTAGGTTTATTCATGCAAGGTTCAAAGTAAGCTCATCACACAAGGCATTGACACTTAAGTCAAACAAGACCACACACTTTCGCTAGTGTGCAACGGTCATTACAAGAGAATCAATTCGATAAATAGCTAATCACAACGAGATGCAAAGTGTTCACATATTGTCTATGCAACTTCATTTGGTCTCATCGCAGCCGCACGTTCATGTTTGCTCAATTGAGAGCACCATTCAAGTCATCGGTATTGATCGAAACCGAGACTTGAATTTGTACAGAACAACCACTTTCAACACAAGAGGTGGCAAAAATTTTCGAAAAATGAAAATTTGTTGGAAGGGTCAAAATTATTTTTCAATTAAACCCAAAAGAGAGCCCTAAGCTCAAACAAACGCAAAACAAACAACCCAATATCAAACAGACAACCTAAGTGTTTACCAAAAATAACATTCGAAACAATATCAAAGGTGTGTGCCTCACCCCCACCACAATAAAAGCATTTTTCCTCAAATGCAAGTGATAAAATATTCAGCAGTAAAATAAAGAAACTCAGAGCGGAAGGTAAATAGGGGATCCTATTTATGCATTCGCTTCATCTGCATGTGCATTGGTGTTTGATGCATCAACTTGATATAAAACAATAGCTCCCGAAGTGTTTCCATTTTGGTTCGCATTGTTTTCATTTGCCTTAGCTTCCGCAGCGATGTTAGCCTCACCCATTCTATACATGTCATGAACCGCCAAAAAGAAATCTATGGCTGTGTAGAATCCGCGTCTCCACGGAGGAATGGTGGGATCAATAGGAATCCTCCTTCTGGCCCTAGCTTCCTTGGTATATTTCCTTTGTCTGGCTAGCTCTACTTTCTTTTCATCTTTTTTAAACTCACGTGCTCTTACGTTTCGGGGTGGTTTATTTCTCCCTGCGACTTTTGGTCTAGCCATTTCTGGAAAGATTTCGAATACAAGTAAGACAATAATTTAAAAAGGAGAAGGGAGGGTTCCAAGTGCAGAATTGCTTTGCCAAACTAGTTGGCGAAGTGTTTATCTAGCTAGGCTATTAGTTGAAAATGATGTATGAATGATACAAGGGCACATACAGAGGGCGAACAGAGGGTCTTTCGGCGAGTCGCCGAGTGCGGTTTGCAATTTAGGCTGACCGCCGAAAGCCACAGATCAATCGATCAAATGTGAAATGAGGACATTAGGCGAACCGCCGAGCAATTCGGTGAGTTTTGTTCATCTCGCCGAACAGCCAAACGTGTCTATTTTCAACCCATTTCTTTCAAATTTCACCCCGCAACCCAGATAATGCAATTTAGGCTAAAATAACACTATTTCAACGAAGACCCATAGGAGTTTCACATTTTCCCATGCGAAAAAATTTCAACTCAAAGCATAGTCAAATGGGGGTCCCTCAAATCACGCGAAAGTCATTGAATCATAATCAATAATACATGCAATCCCAGTAATTCAGAGACTCAACAGAGATTATATACTATCAATCATTATGCAAATGAGTACTAATTTTGATAAAATAACTGAGGGGTTCGATTACCAACCTTTAGTGCTGAATTAGATTGTACTGACGTGCTTAGCAGCAATGCGATCCAAATCCGCACACAATTCGATACATATAATACTTTAGAATGGGAAGAAATATAAAGCTAAAGTGCAGGTGTGAGTTTGATAGGATGAAAAAGTGAAAGGAAATGAATGAAGTAGAACTTTTAAACCTATGGCTTGCAAAAACCGTTCAGTTACCACCCATTCAGCGATTTGAGTCAGGCTCGCCCAATCACTCGGCGAAGCGCCAAGTGATTACTAACTTCGCCTAATGAAACAAGATTTGCATCTCATGTGAGAATCCTAACGGCGGTCTACATCGAGGTCGTCGACATGGTTGGCGACACACCCCTCGTTACTTACCGACCGTCGAGTTTTACAAGATCCCAGCTGATAGTGTTTTGAGTCAGATGGCAGAAAAGATCAACGTCACCGAATAAGTCGATGGCACGCCAATTAGATTATTTGCTCGCCTTCATACACCTTTTCAAACGTTTCCCTAACTTCAATCTATACAAGCATCACATCATTATTTCACCAAGGAATAAAAGCAATTAAAAAGGGTTTGGGTTGCCTCCCAAGCAATACCTTAGTTAACGTCGTGGCACAACGCAACTCAGCCCTCTATTCCTCATCCTCAGAGTCACTTATGGTGTAATTGGGAGAGTCCTCGGCAAACGGTGGATAGCAACTTGTCATCAAATGCGAGATTTGAGCATCCTGCAGCTGGATAGTCATGGAGTTTGAGTTGGACACCTCATTTAGCATTTCCATGTTATCTTTCATCTCATTCAACCTCTTGTTTTGTTCGGCAATCTTTTGTATAATGAGGGCAAGGACCTCATCATCTCGTGCACTTCCATGCTTCTTCCCATTTCGGCACTCTTGGAGGATGACATGTTTCTCCCTTTTCATGACTTGCGCTTCCAATGCCAAAACTCGATTGGACAAAACATCCAACTTAGTAACCAGTGTATTCCACTCTTTTTGTTTCTTTGTCTCATTATTGGCTTCAACTATGCCATTAAGGGTTTTTGCTACGACCTCATAGGGTTGACACAACACACCACCTGCGAACAGTTGATTCGCGTTACTTCTATTTTCAAGTCCCAAACTTCTATAGAAGCATTACAGTAACGCTTTGTCAGTCATCCCATGAGACAGGCATGGACTTAGCATTGTTTGAAATTTTAACCACATTTCCTCAAGAGTCTTATCCCCTACTTGCTTAAAGGTCAGGACGTTGTCCCTGGGGTTCAGTAGTTTCAAGAGAGGATGATCCGTGTGAAGTCCGTAGTGGTCTTCCATTTTTCGTTCCTCTGCGTCAATACACAAACACGCAAAACAAAACTAAAAATTAAATCAGTGAAAACTATAACTAAAAAGAATAAAATCTCTAATTAACTACATTTTCACATAACACCACTCCCCGACAGCGGCACCATTTTGATGTTTGTGAAATCAACGACACAACTTCCGATGCAAGTGTCTACGATCTTGCATTAATAGTATAATAACCCAACCAAGGGTTGGGGTCGAGTCCCAAGGGAGTGGTTTTGTGAATTAATAGAAAAATAAAATTTAGTTCTATCTAGTCGTAACTAAAGATATTAACGATTAAAAACATTGTAAGTTAAAGGGGGACACTAAAGTGTCAAATATCTATTTGGGGGGTTTTGTCACTAGTATAGCAAAAACAGTAGAAATAACAAAGAAATCTATGAATGAGAGGGGATTCTTGGGATGTGACTGGAATGCGGGTTAATCTAAATTATTGGGTACATGCTTTAGATAGAAAATGCGTAGAGTAATAGTGACTAGGCTAAGCTATATGTGGGAATAAATTCTCTCTCGAGCAACTTACCCCATTTCAAATGGTTCCTCTCGGACACCCACTTGCCGCATGAAGACCAGCCTACGCATTACCCCACTCACTCTCTCGAGATGAGTGTTAGGATATGGGACTAGGGCTCACCCTCTCGGGCTTAACCTCATGTCGACCCAATCCTTAGGCCATCAGTCTAGCGGTCTTGGTTTTGCTACATCTTTTTCGATCAAGCCGAAAACACATGGGTGGTTTTTTATTTGCAACTACAAACCCATTAAATTAAACCACAACCACTAGGTGAAATCACCATTAAAATACATCTAACCTATCAGCAAGCAAGACCCAACAACAATCTTAACCCATATTCGCTAAATCACACCCCAAGAATTGGGTTTTTTAGCCACACATCAAGAGAAAGAAATTTATACCTAAATGAGCTTGAATTCAAATGGGTATGAAGATTTAAGTCTTATTACAGGCCAAGAATGAAAAATCCAAGAGACTCAAGTCCAAATCCTTGGAGATGAAACCCTCTTCTTCTTCAAGTTTCAAAACCCTCTCAAACTCAGAGCAAAAATAAAAAGTACTAAAATTATATTAATTGTTTCACACTAAAAATCTGATGATCCTAAAAATCTCCTTCTAAGCTAAAACTCTTTACGAGTATTTATAGTTTTAAAGAAATCTGTGCTGCAGCGGACCATTCGGCGACATTAGTCGGAATCGCTGATCAACTCGGAGATTCACCCCTTGATGCATGTAGTTCATCGCCATCTTGCACCATCATTCAGCATCGTCGTGCTCTGGGTCATTGGGCGACATAGTACTGCCTCGCGGAACATCTCGGCGATGCGTTGACTGCTCCTCTTTTCCGCCGACTTGATCCTTTCCTTCAGGGCTCAGCACACTGGAATAAAAGGCGAAGTGAGACCCTTTGGCGACCCATCAAGTGGACTCGGCGATCCTCAGGCCTTCATTTTCTTTGTTCTTTTTAGTCTTTTCGTTTCTT
Source organism: Solanum gracilifrons (assembly GCA_029582605.1). Classification (NCBI taxonomy): domain Eukaryota; kingdom Viridiplantae; phylum Streptophyta; class Magnoliopsida; order Solanales; family Solanaceae; genus Solanum; species Solanum gracilifrons. Next base: position 12,521 of record JAJOOH010072382.1, read on the forward strand.
TTTGCAAAGTAGTGTCCATGCTCTCCTTCAATCTTCAAATACCTAAAACTTAAGAGTTTTCATCAGATATTGAGATAAAATAAGCATTTGAGGGCACAATTTCTATTAAAATATAGCCCTAAATGAGTCCAATTTGTGGACTCATCAACCTGCACACCAGTTCATCTATGTATGAAAGGTCATGTCTAAGGAAAATTTATCTTACAACAAATACTTCTTTTCATGAAAAGTTACAATATTTCAAGTGACACTACTTCATGAAATTACATAATATTTTTTTTTACAAAGGCTTATAGCCTAATCATCATATTAGCAGTTTAAAAAACTAATCATCACTAAAATTGTCAAGTTATATATATAACTACCATGTTAAATACATCAAATATACATCTTGTGAGTGTTGAAGAAATAATTTATATCCTAAACTCTTCAAATATTATTGACTATTAATTATAATCCAAGCACATAATCTGTAATACTTTAGAGAGAGTAGGTCTAACTTCTCACTAGAAAAACCCAAATTCTATCATAACCAAAATATGAACTATTGCCAAGAAAATTTACATCCACCTACGCCACTCGACACTGAAATCGTTGCTGATACAATTATGGATACTGTGACATAAACTACAGAGGAAGAGAAAGCCACTTTCAAAGAAAAACTTATCACACCATATCCACCGATTGAAGCACAGCAAATCCCAAAAGGACCAAATCTTGAAGTGGATATGCTTATTGATCATCCTAACACATCAATTAACAAAGGAAAAGGAATCCTTCAGGATAAATTGGCAGAAACAGAGCAAGATGATATGTTTGACAGATGAAGAGAAAAAAAGAATCTATCAGCCTTGGACATACTCAATCATCATCAAAAATATCTTTGGAAAAAGAATCAGTCATCAATATCTAAAATGGAAACTAGCCAATTTGTGGAGAGTTTCAGAGGATATTGTATTAATTGATCTGGGACATGACTATTACATTGTTAAATTCTACAAAGAAGAAAGTTTACAAAGAACACTACAACATGGTCCTTGGTTTATAAACGAATATTTTCTATCAGTTAAAAGGTGGCACCCCAATTTCGTCACCTCAGAAGCCATGGAAACATACTCTGCTATATGGATTAGACTGCCAGAACTACCCACAAAGTTCTACGACCACTCAATTTTAGCAAAAGTAGGTAAAAAACTTGGAAAATTGGTTAAAACAGATGTATGCACTTCGGCCACTCTACGAGGACGATATGCACGTATATGCGTCGAAGTCCCCATTGGTATCCCGGTCAAGAAGTTCATTTACATAGGATACCATAGACAGCCCATTGTTTATGAAGGCAGTGGTGAAGCTAGGATTTTTAATAAGGGGTTCAAAATCGGAAGAATTAAACATACGAACTAACCAAAGGGGGTTCAAAATTTGATGAACTAAACACATGAGCTAACCAAAGGGATTCAACATCTACTGTATATATATATATATATATATATATAAAATTAACCATGTATAAATAGTAATATTTTTCGTCGAAGTGGGTTCGGATGAACCCCCAAACAGAAGGCTGGCTCCGCCCCTGTATGAAGGAGCAGATATATTATGCAACGGTTGTGGGGTACTTTGGGTACACAGTACATAATTGTATAACCAAACAGCCACCTCAAGAGCAACCAAATAGAGGCAAGGACAAAGAAGAAGATAAAATCATGAGTCAATTGAGCATCGGAGAGGATGAAGTGCCTTGGCAAACAGTAACCTTCACTAAACGGAGACAACAAATAAGAAGACCAACACAGAGCAACAAGAACGACGACCCTCGATAACACCCCTTGTAAAACTAGTATCGTTGATACCGATGAACAGGAAGTAGAAAAAACTGGAACTAATGCGAGAGACAAGAAGCGAAATAGTTGTGTTAAAAGAGATAAAAGTAATAATATAATATTCAAGGAAAAATTCGATAAGAAATACATCCCTATTTGTCATCAAATCCATTAAAAGGCTTAATAGATATCAGAAGCCCTTACATCTCATAGATAGGGAGTTATGTGTTGATAATGAAGTCAATAATGAGAAACAAGGAAGCCCCGTTAGAATCCATGAGGAACATTTCGATGATAACACCACCCCAACTGAACATATCCATGAATTTAATAATATGGAATTGTAGGGGAGGAAATAGACCTGACTTTAGAAGGAACTTTAGATCATTGTTGGATCGGCATAAGCCACCATTAGTAGCCTTGCTGGAAACAAAAATGGTGAATCACCAAGTTTTACTTGATGACTTTCATTTCAACAAAATGATCGAGGTTCCAGCCGTAGGAAACTCAGGAGGTCTCGTTGTGTTGTGGGATGATAACGTGCTAGAACTGGATGAAATTGCTACAACTGAACAGGAAATCCATGCAATGATCAAGGTAAGTGCTACAAATATCTCCCAGTTATTTAGTTGTATTTATGCTAGTACATATCGAAATATGTGTAAAATATTATGGCAAAATCTCCAAACTATCAAAAATAACTTTGGCGGAAGGTGGCTTATAGGTGGGGATTTTAACGAACTTTTATCTAACTCAGACAAAAAAGGCGGGAATGCTTTATGTAACCCTCACACAAGAGGCTTCTGGAATGTTATAAATTATTGTGAATTTATAGACATGGGTTTCAAAGGTAGTAAATATACTTGGCTTAATAAAAGGTTTAAAAATAGAAATGCCCTCATTTTTGAAAGACCGGACCCTTTTTTTGCAAATAATGAATGACTCATGAGTTTTTCGGACACCCAAGTTCTCCATCTCCCTAGAACTCACTCAGACCATTGTCCGTTATTACTTAGTTTCCTAAAAAATGTCAACTTTAAAAAGGAACGCATTTTTAGATTCGAATCTATGTGGTCTTCTCACCTTGAACTTGTTAATATTATTCAAAATGTTTGGAATAATAATCCTAATCTCCTACAGCCATTAACAAGTTTGAAAGAGATGTTACTATTTGGAATAGAGATGCATTTGGTAATATCTTCTATAAGAAGAATAAGCTCATAAGGAGACTACAAGGTATACAAAATCTGAAAAATATCCTGAAAGTCAGTTCCTAATAAACCTCGAGCAAAATCTTATACAAGAATATAATACTATTCTGAAAATGGAAGAGGAGTTTTGGAAACTAAAATCTAGAATAAATTGGTTAAATGAGGGAAATGCTAATACAAAATTCTTTCACACATCCACCTTAAATCGTAGAAGGAGAAATAAGATTTTATCATTACAACCAGAACCTCATTATTCAGCACACTGCTGACTATTTTAAAAATTTATTTAATTCTAGTCATATAAAATCTAGCAACCACCCACTGATTTATGGAAAAATCAGTCTTTCTCCAAATGATAGCCAATACTTAGGAAAAGAACCAACAGAGGGGGAAATCCTTGATGCTGTGAGATCTTTTCAACCCTTCAAAGCTCTGGGACCAGATGGACTTCACCCCTTCTTTTATCAAAATTACTGGAATATTGTAGGGGCCTCGGTGATCTCATTCTGTAAAAAGATATTCAAGGAAGAATGTGTTCCTGAAGACATAAACTACACACATGTATGCTTGATTCCAAAATGTAAAAATGCTACAACTTTGAAAAACTTTCGTCCTATCAGCCTCTGCAACACTTCTTACAAAATCGTCTCTAGAAGACTTAAGACCGATAATGGACAAATTGATAGGGCCCCATCAGACGAGCTTCCTAAAAAATAGACAAGCTACTGATAACGCTATCATCGTACACGAAATCATTAACCACTTCAAGAAAATGAAAGGAAAGCTTGGTAACCTCATCATGAAAATTGACCTTGAAAAGGCTTTCGACAAATTAGAATGGTCTTTTATAAGATACACTCTTCACTATTTTAAGTTTCCTCTTAATATTATAAACCTTATAATGTCCTGCATATGCACAAGTAATGTCGCTATCCTTGTAAATGGGTCAAGAACCGAGTTCTTTAAACCGTCAAGGGGAATTAGACAAGGAGATCCTATGTCGCCATATATCTTTATACTATGCATGGAAGTTCTATCTCATAATATTAGTCAAGTCATCGATGCAAAAAATTGGAATCCCATAAAATCTCGACCCATGGTCCCTCCCTTTCTCATCTATTTTTTGCCAATGACTTAGTCCTAATGTCTAAAGCAACATTGAATGATTGTAAAGTTATCAAAGACACCCTTGGGAACTTTTATGAGTGGTCTGGCCAAAATATCAATAACCTTGAATCAAAAATTATTTTCTCTAATAACTGCTCCCAAAAAATTAAGGATGATATATCGAATCATATGACTATAAAGTCGAGCGAATTCTTTGGAAAATATCTTGGCTTTCCAATCTTCCATAAAAGACCTTTGAAAAGGTACTACCAATTCATCTTGGATAACTTGCAGACAAAACTTGCAGGATGGAAAACCAGATTCTTGAATATTCCGGGACGCACAACTCTAGTCAAATCATCCCTAAATAACATTCCAACCCAAGTTATGCAATATGTAAAATTACCTAATAACATCTCCAAACAAGTAGATCGTTTGCAACGGAATTTCACTTGGGGTACTATCGACTCTAAAAGGAAATTACACCTACCAAATTGGAATATAGTTACTAGACCTAAGGGGGAAGGAGGTTTAGGAATTCAAAAGTGCAAGTTAAAAAATGATGTCTTTTTCTCAAAACTAGCCTAGAGAATATATAAAAATCCCACAACTTTGTGGGCTGCCCTCCTTATTATTAAATATACTAGAAATACTAATCTTTAACACCATAGACAAACATTTAATAACCACTAGCAGTACTTGGAAAAATATTATGCTAGGTTGGAAGTTTTGTAAAGAATGTACTATTTGGGATCTAGGTAATGGAAAAAACATCAAACTATGGACAGATAGATGGATACCCAATAGTAGGCCTTTGTACCACATTATTAATGGGCCTCGTACAATAGATGAAATGGCTATGACAGTTATTAATATTATTGTTGATGGATCTTGGAACCAAAACAGAATGAGTGAACTTTTGATACCAAAGGAGGTGGAAAACAATATCAAAGCCATTTATATACCCAGAAACCTGAATCCAGTTGATACCCTCACATGGTCCCTAACACCTCATGTTTTTTTCTCCACAAGTTCTGCTTATAAACATGCCACGGATAATCATAGAATGACCATACATAACACTAAGGATAATCATAGTATGATCATACAGAACACAACTGGATCTGGAGCCTGAATTGTCCTACCAAAATCAAATATTTCATATGGCTCTGTAATCATAATAGTCTACCTACCTGTCATTACCTTAATTCTATAGGTATTAATATTGAACCTCTTTGTGTTATGTGTATTAAGCCCGAAACCATTATACACATCTTTTTACATTGCAATAACGTCCATCAATACTGGGACAATTTAGGTATGTTGATAGAAATCAGGGAGATAGATGATTTAAACGATGTTGATTGGCTTAATAGTTGTCGTAAGATTAAAAAAAGAATTATAAACAACAAGTTAGATTGGAGCCTTGTCTTTCCCTTCTATATTTGGAATATATGGCTATCTAGAAACCATAATTATCATAACAATACTAAAGACAATATCCCAATGACCAATCTCTACGAGAGAACCATGGAATTTATACACTTAATTGGGAAGGACACGAGTAGAAAATGTAATACGGAAAACAAGGATGTTGTTAGTGGGATCCACCGAACTATGGATATAAATTTTTCATAAAGTAAATCCATGTCATTCGAGAAAAATCATCCACAAAAGTAACAAAATATCTAAGCCCAACTTTAGACACAACAGGGCATGGTTCCCAAACATCTGAATTAACTAATTCGAAAGCAAAATCAGCCTGCTTATTATTTCTAGGACTTAACGAGCTTCTATGGTGTTTTGCAAAATGACAAGACTCATAGTCTATTGAAGGTACATTTTGAAATTGAGGACATAATTTCTTCAAAACTGGAAGAGAAGGATGTCCCAAATGACAATGTGCTTTAAATGACGAAACGATACTGGAGCAAGCAACTGATGGAGGCGCCCATTCATCAAGAATGTATAGACCATCTAATACATGTCCTTTACCAATAATCTGATTCATCATAAGATCCTGAAAGAGACAATAATCGGGATATAATGAGACAAAACATTTTTGTTCTTTGGTAAGTTTACTCACAGAAATTAGATTAAAGGCAAGACTAGGTAAGCCTAGCATAGAGGACAAAGCAATAGATGAAGTGGGGTTAACGGTTCCAGATCCCTCAACGGTATAACTAGACCCATCAGCTATGGTAACAGAGGATGGTACTTTATGTGTCCGGAATTTAGAAAAAAATTTGGGATTACCTGTCATGTGATCTATGGCACCCGAATCAATGATCCAGTTGCTTGAGGAGGAAACGAGACATTTGTTACCTGACTCAGTAAGGGCAGGAGCTGGCATTGATTCTTGATACTTTGTAAGTTTAGCATACTCATCAGCGGAGATTGTAACAGTTGAGGGTGAACTCGAAGTGGCAGCAACAACGGCAGTCTGTATCTGTTGGTTGTGATTCTGTAATTTCTTACAGATTTCTCCTATAATACTGCTAACTATATAAGGTAATAGAATATTTACAGCATTCTTTCACACTCCCTCTCAAGCTGGAGCATATATATTGATCGTGCCTAACTTGTTACACAAATAGTTAACTCGAACTCCAGTCAATGTATTTGTGAACAAATCAGCTAGTTGCTCTCATGTCTTTACATAGCTTGTGGAAATAAAGTTCTCTTGAATTTTTTCACGAATAAAATGGCAGTCCAGCTCGATGTGCTTAGTTCTTTCATGATACACTGGATTTGAGGCGATATGAAGGGCAAATTAATTATCACACCAAAGTTTCGATGGTGTGGGATACTTCAACCCAACTTCACTTAAGAGGTGATGTATCCATATAATCTCACTTGTGGATTGTGTCATAGCTCTATACTCAGATTCTGCACTAGATTGACATACAACATTTTGTTTCTTACTTTTCCATGATACCAAATTTCCACCCACAAAGACATAGTAGCCAGTAGTAGACCTTCTATTAATTTTGGATCCAACCCAATCAGCATCTGCAAAACACTCAAATGCAAGTATGTCCATTATTTCTATATTCTATGCCAAGTCCAGGGGCACCTTTCAAGTAACACAATATTTGTTCCAAAGCTGCCCAATGTTTGATTGTAGGTGTGGACATGAACTGACTAACAAAACTTACAACAAAATATATATCCTTACGAATTACAGTGAGATAGTTTAATTTCCTAAATAATCTCCTATATCTCTCTGGATCATCGAATGGATCACCATCATCTTTTGTTAGCTGCGTATTGGGGACCATTGGAGTACTACAAGGCTTGGCTGCCAACTTTCCAGTTTCCTTAAGAAGGTCTAGGATGTACTTCCTTTGAGATAAAAATATTCCCTTCTTGATCCTACTTACTTCTATTCCCAAGAAGTATTTCAATTGTCCCAAATCTTTCGTGTGAAGCATAGAATGCAAGAATAATTTGAGAGAAGATATTCTGCATAATCACTCCCAGTGATGAGAATGTCATCCACATATACAACAAGAAGAATAATGTCAACTGCTAATTGTCTGTAAAAGACCGAATGATCACAATTTCTCTTAGTTAGCCCAAACTTCTGAACTACCTCACTAAATTTCCCAAACCAAGCACGTGGCCTCTGTTTCAGACCATAGAATGATTTCTTCAAGTGACATACTTTCCCATTCTCCCCTTGAACAACAAAACTGGGTGGTTGCTCCATATACACTTCTTGTTGGAGATCACCATGAAGAAATGCATTCTTGATATCCAACTGATGTAGCGGCCAATTTTGAGAAGCATCCAGAGAAATAAACAAGCGGACGGAAGTGAGTTTGGCCACCGGAGAAAAAGTATCAAAATAATCCACCCCATAGGTCTGAGCATATCCCTTAGCCACCAATCTGGCTTGAAGCCTAGCCACAGAACCATCATGATTTACTTTGACTGTAAAAACCCATTTACATCCTACTGCCTTCTTCCTTTTTGGTAAGTCCACCAAATTCCAAGTGTGATTTTCATCTAACGTATGTATCTCATCGAGCATTAATTCATACCACCCAGGGTGAGTCAAAACTTCTCAAACTGTTTTGGGTACAAAGATAGAATCTAGAGAAGCAATTAAAGAGCAAGACGCGAGAGACAAGTGGTCATATGAGATAAAATTAGCAATGAAATATATTGATTGACATTGACGCTTACCTTTGCGAAGAGCAATGGGAATGTCAAGATTTTCTGTTGGAGAGGGATTGACTGGAGGAGAATCAGATGACGAGAGAGTTGGTGCAGGACATGCATCATTGGTTACTTGTCGCCTGGAATAAACTTGAACTATCGGCGGCTTTGTTTGAGCAAGAAGAACATCAAAAGACACATTTTCCATTGTTTGTTCAACAATACCAGGAACTTCCTTATGGTGTTCTGATCTCGATGGAGTGGTCCTATAAATGAGCCATTCTTCTTCTTCCTGCTGCTCCTGAGTGGGAAAAGTGTCAGGAGAGGAAAAAAATGATATGCTTTCAGAGAACACCACATCTATCGACACCATATATCTGTTAAGGGTGGGAGAGTAGCACTGATAACCCTTTTGTAAGCAAGAATATCCCAAAAATACACACTTGAAGGCCTTTAGATCTAGTTTAGTAACATGGGGTCGCACATCATGAACATAACAAGTGCTCCTAAACACCTTTGGTTCTAATGAAAATAATGGCTTATTAGGAAAGAGAACACCATATGGAATATCACCATTAAGCACTGTGGATGGCATGCGATTAATTAAAAAGCTAGTTGTCGATACTGCATCCGCCCAAAATTGCTTAGGTACCTTCATTTGAAATAGCAAAGCACGAGCTGTCTCAAACAAATATTTATTTTTTCTCTCAGCCACTCCATTTTGAGGGGGTGTATCAACACACGAAGATTGATGAAGGATACCATATTGATTAATGTAGTTCTAAAATAATGATTGATCTTAGGCATATTTATATACCTAAGTAGTCAAAATTGGCCCACAAAGTGATGATGTGTGATGACGATCTTGAGTTATTAGCTTGAATTTTAGTTTAGCTTGTGATGATTGCATACTTACACACGTGATTAGTTGTTTCAGGAAATCTTGATGGAATATGAATTGGGAAGATGGAAGAAGAAGCAAGGAGATGCAGGAAAATGGCTAAGGCAAAAATCACCAGTGGCTGGCGCGGCGCGCCATTGGTGGTACTTCAGAGAGCCTGTTGAGGCGTACTGAGAGGCGCGACGCGCCAGAAGGGAAACTTCAGAGGCGCTGCCCAGGCGCTCTGCTTGACGCGGCACTCCAGGAGCTAAACGAGTGAAGAAACCTTGAGGTTCGATAAGGGCAGCGACACGCCACCTTGTTTCTAACTTTTCCAAATTTTTAACATTAAATAGGATTCCTAATTTGAGTAGGGTTGGTTCCCAACTTTTCCTACTAGTATAAATAGATCCTTAGGGTTCCATAATAAGAGTTCGAATTTTGATTTAGTGTGCAAGGGCAAGAATTCAAGTTTGTAATAGGTTTTAATCTTTTAACTTTTCTATTTTCCGGAAATTGCATGAACTATAGTATTTTCTTGTTTTCTAATAGCATGAGTAGCTAAACGCCCTAGTTCTGGGGCTGTAGCTATGAATTATGTGCTGAATGTTTGATGCTTTATGAATTGATTTTCGGTTATCAATCCAAATTACTTCTATATTATTGTTTTACTATTTTATGCCTGCACACCATAAAATAAATCTAGTATCTAATCTTAAAATTGAACGAGGAGGGATTAGATAGACCAGGGGATATAGAGAGCTCGGTCCACCCATTAAATTGAGGTGATTAGTGTTCAGGAGTGACGCCCAGACGAACACCTTGCTTGGTTACGAAATAGGATGAAATATACATGCTCGCCAGTTAGTTTATTTATCCCCGCTCAACGATGTAGTTAGATGGCTAATTGGGGTAGGCGGCGAGAGGCGAACCATCCGGACCATACTATCAACCCTATAAACCAGTAATTTGATAACTGAAGTGAATTCTAATCCGATGATATGATGCATAATATTCAATGTATGATGCAGCCCTGGAATTGTTTTTAAACTTGCTTGAACCATATTATATCAAAGTTGTTCACAATTAGTTACTTTCATTTAGTGAATAATTATTAGTAGCTACTTAACTAAATCAACAACTCTTAAAAAGGTTACTTGGTTAGTTTTAGTTGTAGAATTGAGTGAATATAAGTTGATCATAAGTCCCTTGGGAATGATAACTCATTTCCTGAATAATTTATACTACTTGTGCGACCACGTACACTTGCGTGTATTTTGGGAGTAACAAGTTTTTGGCGCCGCTGCCAGGGACTTAGAAATTGATTTATATTCAATCTTCTCAAGTCTACAATTAGATTATTTGGATACTAATCACTTGATCTTAGCTTGATTATTGCAGGCACTTGACTTTCAGGTCTGGCTAGGAAAGGAAAACTTGTCGAACCATACAACGAACCTAAACGAGTTCTACGACAACGCAGAAAAATAAATCAAGGACGAGGAGAATTGGGATTAGGTCTCCCGGAAAACATTGATGATGAGAATCAAGACAACTTGAATAACTCGGAAAACGTGAATAACCAAAGGAACTCGAATAACCAGGGAGCACCACCTGTCGTACCCGCAAGACCAGTCCGTGATGTGGCAGTCCCACTCACAGCCAACTTGGCATCTAGTATTAGGAAACCTCCATCAGGGGGTAGATTTGAACTAAAGCAGAACATGGTACATATCATTCATACTAATGGGTAATTCACTGGTCCCTCCCATGAAGATCCTCAAATCCATCTTAGGACCTTCATAGAAATCACCAATACATATATCCCAATTGGAGTCTCATCAGACTATGTAAGGTTGACTTTGTTCCCATACTCAATGTTAGGAGCTGCAAGACGTTGGTTAGATTCTGAGCCACCAAACTCTATCACTTCTTGGGATGATCTAGCAAAGAAGTTCTTGAGTCGATTTTTCCAATCCAAGAAAATCGCGAAGCTAAGGGGAGAGATAATAAACTTTGTTCAAAAGCAAGGGGAGGACATGTACCAGGCATGGGCGCATTTCAAACAAATGCTGAATGCTTGCCCACATCACATGCAAACCATTGAGGTGCTTTGTCACACTTTCTTTGAAGGTTTAGACTATAATGCTTGTTCTCTTCTTAATAGTGCAGCAGGTGGACATGCCCTAGCCATAACGAGTGAAGAGTTCTTTGCCTTACTCGATAAACTTTATGAAAGGAATCATGGGTATGAGGGGGAAATGTCTAGAACTCCAACCCAAAAGGCTGCAGGGATCTTAGATGTCGACCAAGCTACTGCCATAAATGCCAAATTAGATGCAATGCAACATAACATTACATTGCAATTTAAACAAATAGCTCT
>JAJOOH010072386.1:0-13370 GCA_029582605.1 Solanum gracilifrons
CCTATGACCACTTAAATTGGGGTTTCCTATGGAAGACTTTGGAAAACATGGGTTTTGGGGAAAGATGGATAAACTGGATCAAATTTTGCACCACTACAATGAAATTTTCAGTTTTGATTAATGGCTCTCCCACAGGTTTCTTCTCATCTGAGAGAGGCTTGAGACAAGGGGATCCATTATCTCCTTTTCTCTTTATCTTGGCAATGGAGGGTCTCAATGATATGCTAAGAACATCCCAGACAAACAGCTGGATAAGGGGATTCAATGCAAACATGGAGGATAGACAGAGTCTAGCCATCTCACATCTCCAATATGCAGATGACACGCTAATATTTTGTGATGCAGACATCGATCAACTGAAGTTTTTAAGAATAATATTGATATTGTTTGAAGCAACTTCAGGTCTACACAGTAATTGGGGAAAAAGTTACATCTATCCAGTCAATGAGGTACCTAGAATTGACAGTCTGGCAAATATTCTGGGAGGAAAGATAGGGGAGCTGCCCACAATATATTTGGGAATGCCTCTAGGAGATAAGAGCAAATCAAAAGGCATATGGAACAATGTACTGGAGAAATGCGAGAAGAAGCTTGCCAATTGGAAAAGTCAGTATTTATCCCTGGGTGGCAGAGCTATTCTCATCAACAGTGTTCTTGATGCTTTGCCTACCTACATGATGTCGGTGTACCCTATGCCAGCAAGTGTAAGAGACAGATTAGATGCCATTAGAAGAAACTTTCTTTGGCAAGGAAACTGCGATCCGAATAAGCACAAGTTTCACTTGGTCAAGTGGAATGAAGTTTTAGTCAGCAAGAAAGAAGGGGGACTAGGAACAAGGAATCTGAAAATACAAAACCACAGCCTGCTAATGAAATGGCTGTGGAGATTTGCATCACAAGAGCAATCGCTGTGGAAAGATACTATTAAGGCTAGATATGGAATGGAGACAAGGTGGATCAGCAACATAGTAACACAACCATATGGCACTGGAGTGTGGAGGACAATCAGGAATCTATGGCCAAAACTTATAAACAAGTGCACAATTAAGATAGGAGATGGTGGAAAAACTCTATTTTGGGAGGAAGTTTGGGTGGGACAAGCGTTTCCCTGACCTATTCAGCTTGAGTCTACAGAAAGTGGCCACCGTCAAAGAAATGAGAGATGCTCAGGGTTGGAATTTAAGGTTCAGAAGACCTTTAAATGATTGAGAGGTGAATAGAATGGTTGAATTTCTAAATATCCTGGAACGATACAAGGAACTCAATAACAATGAAGACAAACGGTTATGGGCTTCAGATACACAGGGGAGATTCTCAGTTGGAACAACTTACAGAAACTCACAGAGGACACACACTCAATCAAGCAACTAGCCATGGAAAATGATCTGGAAAGTTAAGGTGCCTTGTTTTACTTGGCTCTTAGCAAAACAAGTTGTTTTCACGCAGGATAACCGTATGAAGAAGGGCCTCGATTTGTGCTCCAGATATTTTTTTTGTGAATGTGAGACAGAGACAATAAATCATCTCTTTTTACACTGTAAGGAGACAGTGAAACTTTGACAAATTTTCATCAATAAAAGGGGCATCAGTTGGTCTATGCCAGGAAACATAAAGGAAGCTTTGGCATGTTGGAATCGGGATGGAAATCAGTCGGGGCACAAGGAGAGATGGAAGATTGTCCCAGCCTGCATTTGGTGGACTATTTGGCTGGAAAGGAATCAGAGATGTTTTGAGAACAAGAGCTGCTCTATGGAGAAGATGAAGCTGAAATGTTTAGCTCTTTTCTATTTTTGGTGTAAACATGAATATCCTCATGAAGATGAGGATATCCCTAGTATCTTAGAGTCCTTAATGAGTTCATAGGAAAACAACAACACTTTTCTATTTCTGATTGTAAGTATTACTGGAATACGTCCTGAGTATTCCTGTGTTTATAATACAAGTTACCTTTTCTCAAAAACATTGTTTACGCCAAAATGAGGAAATATAAATTAAATGTATCCCTTTCTAGTAACATTCTTGATTAGTTAGGCAGCACAAAATTCCAGAAACAGCAAATTAGATTGATGGAATTGCAAGATACGAAAGTTATACTTAATTGATTGCTGCTGAATTGTCAGTCCAGAAATTTATGATTGTTCTGTACTGAGGCATTTCAGTACTCACTTGACTAGAGTTTTACGGAACACTTCTGATCGTATCTATGACGAGGACAGCTGATTGTTTAAGACTGATAAAGCACAAAACAGAAGAGAAACACATCCATAAGGCAAAAAGAACTGCAAGGTGCATTCAAATCCATTAACAACATAAATCTTCTAGTTAAATGAAATAGTTATAGCTTGTTGCCTAGTTGTTAGTGAAGATGGAATGGATAATGGTAAGCCAGAGTTTAAATCCCAATAGAACGTAAAAAAGTTGGGTGAATTCTATCCCATTTGTCCAAGTCTTCACGGACAAAATTACCGTGTTTGCGCTGGTGGATGAGTATATAGTTGAGGTGTGCGCAAGCTGACTGTACACACGAGAGAAGTAGTTATGTCTCATCACTTCGGCAACCTAATTTCTTTTTAGAAACATGCACAAATCCTTACAACAACATAAAATCCAGAAGAACTTTAAAACACAACCAATCATTCAATCATTTATACCTAAATTAACTTGCTGGATATATGAATCCTCTTTATCCATTCATTACAAGATTCTTCACAATATGATTAATTTTTGTAGCAACATCAACCTACTAACAAAAAAAAACGTCAACCTAACTCTACATTCGGTATCAATCAGACTATGCTTTCCAAAAAAATTCACTTTAACACAACAGAAACATGGAAAATAGTTTAGGCAAAATATTAAACATGTGAAAATGGAAAAATAAAGGGAAAATAGGAGAATAAGGGAAGCACGAACTTGTCCGATGGAACGAGAATAGGACCAAACGTATCTCTTTCCTCCCTGAAAGACGTAGAGAAAAACCTCAAGGAAGAAGTATAACGCAGTGAATCTGATAAAGCTGATCCAGCTGATAATCGACGAGCCGCATTTAACATCGCCATATCTCTACAGCTCAAACGATATCAAATCAACTTCCAATAAATGCTAAACTAGTACGAAAAATGCAGATATTACAACTCTATTTGTAAGTGAAAAATATGTAGATAGATTTGATCTAAGAAAACAAACCAGCAGTCAATGCGCCGGCGCCTGTATGCGAGTTGGTGGAATGTTGATGCTGAGTCTGAGAGAGCAATCAGCAGAGGTGATATTAGTTTTTGTAGGCTACAAGTTAGGAAGTTGAATGAAGCCAACAAATCGAATCCCAATTGTCAAAAAAGGCCGTATTATGGGCTATTTAGTAACGGCACGCCTTTCCGTAATATATATTGGTAGAAATTCCTATAAGTTTTTACTTAAAAAAATGGCTAAAATGACGTTTTTTGGGTATTTCATAATTAGGATAACACAAAAAGGCCCTCAACAATGCAAAAAAAATGTTGCAACACAAAACAAAATTTGCAATGGTAAAAGATATTCGCAAGACATAAGTTCAGTGATATGAACTATGTCTTACGGCATGAGTTTAGTTGGACAAATTATACCCTGCCACAGATCAAATGTTCAGTGACACAAATATGTCATATTACATGAGTTTAGTGATACATATTATGACAAAAAATAGAGTTATCTAAAAAACTTAACATGCCAATAAAATAATACATAACTTATGACGACCCAAAACATTCTCTAAAAAATGTTGTCCTCCAAAATTAGTTTTGTCTAGAAAAATTAGGATTTTGGTCTTCAAATTCTTATTAAACAAACAATAAGGAAAACAGAATCAAAAACTAAAAATTAAAGACGACCCATATGTGGACTGGATATTGGGTTGGAAGAGTGATGCAAGGCCCATAACCCATTGGCTATGAGAATGTACATTTACAGGGCCATTTTGGTTAACATATTTGTGAATTGTGATGTTTTTTTTTTCTATTTACGCCAATAAGCAAACATATACTAGTTAATTAGTTAACATAACTATAGTTTATCTAATTTATAATTCGCCACTAACATTAAGAGTTACTTACATGGGTTGCGGTTCAGATTTGTATAATTCACCAGGTTTCTTCATTTGATTTGTATTTGTATATCACGGTTTGTATTTGTATATGACAATGATTTCCTTTGGTTTTTCGGTTTTATCATCAGATACATTCAAAAAAAAATTGTATAACTTTTTAAAGTTTGTATAAACATGTATGTGTTTTTTAAATTTGTATAATGTAATTTGTATAATTGTTTAAAGTTCAGATATTTGTGTTTGTACAAATTCATTATTTCGTGTTTTATCATATTTATATCAAATATGGACGAAAATAACTCAATTGTACAAATACACATGAATTATACAAACGTACCTGCGAATTATACAAACGAGTAAGCTATAGCTATAACCCATAAATATACAAACTATAGCTAAGGAGCCTAATTAAGTTTATTATAGGGAAAAGGCATAACCCCCCACCCCCCACCCCACCCCGAACTTGTCACGAAAAATCAGTTACACGCTTATACTATTGTGACGACTTATTACACACCTGAATTACTTAAAAGTGAAATTATTTCAACCCTGACGCACATACAACCAGTCGCATGATGAGAAAGTGTTTCACACTCGCGCCACGTCATCATCATGTCACTACCACATTAATAATTATGTCAGAGTTTTTTTTAAAAAAAAAATCATGTCACCCAATTTCTTCTTCTTTCCTATACACCAGCAAACTCACCATGAAATCACTACCATTGTTGCTATTATCATCATATTCCCTTCTCTCCACCACCATAGATTTCACCACTCATAATCAAATTTACCACCAAAATCTTTCCACAACCATTACCATCTTAAAAAATCGATAACAAACATCATAAATTTAACTAAATTCACCATCGGAACCATATCACTATCATTGAAATTCATCACAATCATAACCATAAATTCACCATCCACATCAAAATCACGAGTTTCATTGTCATTATCGAAATTAAAAGTCATACCACCTCTAATTTTTCACCCATCACAAAATATTATCACAATATACAAAATTCATTCAAGCTCAAAGAGGAGAATTGTGAAAAGTTGCAATATTTATATGCAAAGATTTTAGTCAAACAATTGAAATATTAGTGCTCGATTTACTATTACTGGTTTTGAAGAAAATCTAGTGAGGATTTTTCTGAGAGAGAATAAAGATCTATGAACATACCTTAAAAAATTGCATTTTGTGCAAAAACTCATAAATTTTTTACACTAAAAAGTAAAATCTGAAAATTTTCTTATTTCACTGCTCACAATCAACAAAAAACACAAAAATAAATTGAATAATCTGTTGTCTTGACTTGACGAATTTGATGTGGGAATAGTAAGGATTGACCAATTTTAGATGTCTTTGAACAATGAACCTAATTAATTGAACAGCTTCGCGATCTTTGCGATGAATTTCTATGCCGCATGTTTTCTATTTTTCGCTTGGAAATTTAACATGAAAAAAAATTATTTTTCATATAGCCATAGCAAAAAGAGTATTTGTGATAAGAAAAAAATGGAGGAAGAAGAAATGTATGGTAACGTGAAGGAGAAGGGTAGGAGTGGAAAAAAAAATGCATTTTTTTCCCAAACGCGCCTTAATTATTTTTTATTTAATCTTATTTTCATGTCAGCTTTGAGGGTGGTATTAAATTCACTTTTGAGTGGTATAAGTGTGCAATCGGTCGCCTCAATAGTATAAGCGTGTAACTGACTTTTCGGTACAACTTCAGGGTTAAATTTATACCTTTTTCCTTTATTATAATGATTGTTTGCGAAATTTCCCCTTTTAATATTCCATTTTAATTTTCTTTTTATTTGTGAAATTCTATTTTTTCTACATTTTTAATTTAATACCATTTTCTAGTTTTCCATAACAGTCTGAACATCGTCCTTGTCTCTTCATTGTTGACCCACCAACCTTTCATTTTCTCCAGCTGCTATAACTTTTAGCTCTATATGTGTGCATTTTGAAAAATTAGAATTGTGTTCGATAGAAAAATAAGTGGGTTTTTTATTTGTTATTATGTATGATACTTAAGCAAAATATATTATATTAAAAATAGTACTAATGTTCTTTACATCGAAAAATTAGGAAGCTTATCACCCTTTCAGTAAGAATTTGTTTCTCATCATACGTTTTTTCAATTAACTGAGTAGTAAATAGATGAAAAAATCATATTTTTTTTACAACACAAAATTTTCATTAATTCACAGTGAAAAAAACTCTATTTCTAGCCATGACATAGTTAATGTGGAATGTCACAACTTTTTTTTTCCCTATTTCAAAAGTCATTATCCTCAAATTTTGAAATAACTTTCTTTTTTTAACCAATCAAAGATGAAAAAAATGAAAATCATTCTATTCCGAACACGTGTCTTGTACAAGATCGATTACCAAAAAGAATATGACACAGTACATACGTTAAATCGCTCCTTTCTACTGATTTAATCATATAGTGTACATTTTCTTCATTATTATATTATTTATCTTCAATTTATCAGTAAACAGTTAAAATATTAGTTCACTGAGTTCCTATTTAATTATATTATCATTTATGCCTCTCTTGTCAACTGCCAAGTAAGCAAATGATTGTTAAGCTTTCAATAATCAAAGGCCCTTTGCACTATTTTAGACCTAATTTTTAACATTTAATTGATTACTACTAACATGGTGGTATGAACAGTGGCATGACTTTTTGATAATAATATACTCCCTCTGTCCCTAATTACTTGTCCACTTTTAAATTGACACATCTATTAAGAATATAATTATTGACATAGTAAGTTTACCATTGTATCCCTATTAATTATGAAGTGGATAAATTAAAGACTTAATATTTTCATGAAGTTTTACCTTTTTCAAAGTAATTAATTGAGGGTATAATAGGTAAAAAAAATTTATCCTAACTTGATTTGTTAAAATAGACAACTAATTAGGGATAACTAAAAAAAGAAAAATGAACAAGTAATTAGGAACAGAGGGAGTATTAACTTAAATTTGTTGGAGGAAAGTAGTAAATAATTAGCGGGTTTATATCTCAAAAGAAAATGTCCCTCGTTGATTAAGAAGACACTTTTTTTTTTTACAAAGAATTGTCCTTGTAAAAAAAAATTGATTATAAATTTTTTATGTTAGTAATATATTGTGTAAGTGAGCTATTGTCCATGCCTAATTATATCATATATAATGTATGAACGAAATATTTCGAAAAATAATATTGATCTTGACATGTTAGCTAAATCCAGTACAATTTTCCATATTCTTCTAACCAAATTTGGCCTATAAATTATCATTTCAAAATAAGCATTATCACACATGCCAAGTTGCATTACAGGTTTCGATGACCATAAAAGATTATCGTATGGTGATAACTGGTAAGTGTAATTCTCATCAATCTTAATTAGAAATTTTGAATTGAAGCTCCAATGGTATAGAATCACATTTGATATTAGGTGTTTTTCCTTCCAAAAATGTAACTTTTTGATGCGAATCTAAATTAGTTAAATTTCAAAATAAATATCAAATACCAAATACGATCGAAAACAAAAGTTTCAATGACCATCACTTCTTACGAGTTCTGAATATAGAGTCATTTTTAATAATAAAGAGTGTTTAATACTTCTTTAACGTAAAATTGAATTAGTCAAACTCCAAAATAAATATTAAACACCGAATACGAAAAGAAAAAAAAAAAGGTTTGATGCCGGCCGTATGACGAGTTCACAAGGGACAAAAGAAAATGGTGTATGCACGTGGATGAGGATATTATTCATACATGGTAGGTAAAATTCTCCCGTTACGATCTCTTCAAATGGCGCAAATGGAGGACATAATTCAATTCTAAACATACTTTTCAAACCCAAAAAAAGAATTTTTGACCAAAGTAAGCTATTATAAAAATCAATTTACTAAAATAATATATTTTTTAATTTTTTTTACAAAATTAGTATAAACGTAGTTCAGAGTAACGCTTTAGGTTATATTTTATTCAAAAATTGAATAACAAAAAGACAAAAATCTGACAGAATAAACAGACATAAAACGTTATTGCCAGTAACATTTTATAATTAATTTCTCTGAAGCACGTTTTACAGCTAAAACGTGACTCACAGTAACGTTTCTCAGTGGTGAAAATTGAAATCCAATCTTGTACATCTCTCATTCATTATTCAAATTTCCACTATTAAAATGGATAGATATATTTTGTACATACCTTCATTTGAAATATATATGATTTTCTCTTTTCACATAGACAATACTTATTTTAAACAAAAGAAAAAAAAAGTGAGGATGACTTTACACAAATTGGAGCTTGTCTTGTATCATTTCAATTTCAAAATTTGTTAATAAATCATATGAGAGATCTTCTTAATTCAAGCCTAAGATAGCATCCCTTCCAAATATTATACCAATCGATTTCTTATCATTGTTAAATATTAGACTATCAATAAAGAAGTTATTGAATTAAAATTGATGTAATAAGTAAGCAAACCAACTATTAAAAAAAATATGATGGCTACATCATAATAGAAGAGACAAAAGAATTAATTGATATTGTAGTAAAGCCTCCTCACAACTTATTTTCCTTGCAAAAGTATTATCTATGTATGAAAAGGGAAGAAAAGAGAAATTTATATATGTGAATATATATGTGTAAAATATATATATTCATTTTAATTACTTTGATGCAACACCAAAACATATCAATATAATCTCATAAATATAACATGAGAAAATATGATATGCACAAATTTTGTTTAAATTTCTTTATCTAAATGATTTGTTGGGGTTTATTTCCCCTGATTTCTTATCATAAATAAGTTTTCCTTTTAGGAAAAGGTTTTAATATTTTGACTAGTCCTTTTCTTGTAGGAAATGTTTTAGGATTCTATAAATATAGGCTTGTTCCTTCTAACTTAATTAGCATTCACAATGTAGTCCTAGGGTTTTGAGAGTTGCGGTTATGGGGGAGAATTTTGTGTACCTCTTTGTATTCCGAGTGAATTGGTTGAAGTTATTTCTCTCTATATTTTGTACTCTCATTTTTATATAGTGGATTTCTCATCTCCTTTGTGGACGTAGGTCGATTGACCGAACCACGTTAAATCTTTGTGTCTTTTTGTTATTTCTCGTTTGTCTTCTTACTCGCGGTCTTTCGAGGTTTGTTTTGCTAGCTTCCGCGCTACACCTGCTTATTTCGGTCCTAACAAGTGGTATCAGAGTCATGGTTCATTGATGGAACCATGTTAGAGATGGGTGTTCATCTTGGCGGGTGTAGTTCTAGTCGCAGCCTTTTTGACAGTAATGAAGATTTTGTTGGAGAAATTGTTTCAGAGAGGTTCTCTGTGTCGAGACGTAGATTTGATGGAGGAGATTATGGAGAAGAGATGCAAGATCCTAAAGATTATGTAAAGAAGGTGGACAAATTTATTTTGTCAAAAATTCAGGCCAAGGGGGAGATTTGTTGGGGTTATTTGCCCTAATTTCTTACCATAAATAGGTTGTCCTTTTAGAAAAAGGTTTTAATATTTTGATTAGTCCTTCTCTTGTAGGAGTGATTTTAGAACTCTATAAATATAGGCTTGTTCCTTCTAACTTAATTAGCATTCACAATGTAGTCCTAGGGTTTTGAGAGTTGTGGTTATGGGGGAGAATATTGTGTACCTCTTTGTATTCCGAGTGAATTGTTTGAGGTTGTTTCTCTCTATATTTTGTACTCTCATATTTATTGTGGATTGCTCATCTCCTTTGTGGATGTAGGTCGATTGACCGAACCACGTTAAATCTGTCTTTTTTTGGTGTGTTTCTCGTTTGTCTTCTTACTCATGGTCTTTCGAGGTTTGCTTTGCTAGCTTCCACATTACACATGTTTTTAAATATTTTGTTTTGTGGTTAAAATTATTTAATTAGGAGAAAACAAAGAAATCGGCCTTTGATTAATTGACGGCCATTAGGAAATCAATTACAAAAACCTTTTTATCTTAATTATCATGTTCGATAAGTAAGTCCCTAACATATTATTATTTTTTGCAAAGACAAGGGGACAACGTTAATCAACTTAGGCATGTAATCAATCTCTTTTAAGAGTCTGAAAAAGAAGTATTCTTTAATTTAACCAATGATCATTACACTTACTCTTTCTAACACTAAAAAATAGGAGTTCAAAAACTACATAGTATTTTTTTGGGATAAGGGGCTGAAAAATATTTCAACTTTGGTCGAGTTTGCTGTTACGATACTAAACTTTCATGAGGACCTATTACCTCCCTAGACGATTTAATACCGTATTTTTTACCCCTGATCTATTTAATAGTGTATTTTAAAGGTATATATGTGTCCACGTGGACATATTACTATTTATAATTTTGCATTATTTTTTATGTCCACGTGGGTAAATATATATGTTTAAAATACGGTATTAAATAGCTTAGGGAGGTAATAGGTCCTCATGAAAGTTTAGTATCGCAACAACAAATTCAACCAAAATTGAGATATTTTTCAGACCCTTATATATCCGTATTTTTTTTAATAATGATAACTATTTTGTATTATATATATACTAAGGTCACAACTCACAAAGCTATAGTGAAATCATTAAACTATGTACCTCACCGCAATAATTAAAAGATAAACTCAATAAGTCATTGGTGAGATTAACCTGTTTTTGCTTCAAAGCCAACTTGGCGATAAACAAATCTGAGTATGATATCGTTTGATTAGATATAAAATTTACTAAACAAATGATATTGTATTCCTCGTTCATAATAAGTACATCTCCAAATGTTAATTATATATATAAGAGCCCATTTATTTTGCAAAAAAATATATTATAAAATAATACTATATAAATTCTAGATCTTCCCTTTCTTTGAAATATTTGTTCCAAACACTTTTTTTTAATCTATGGTACAATCTGGTCACCTAAGTTTCTCCGAGGAAACCTTTTTAGGGTTTCGAAATATGCATTTTATGCAAAAAAAGAAAATATGCTCAACTAAAGTGTAACATGCTGTGTGCCCTATCTTGTTTAACCTTTTCCAATATCCATCATAAACAAGTCATTATGAATTCTCGTACGGTACTATCTTTGTTTTTTTTTTAATCAGAGGATCAAGGAAAAATTAAAAAAATTAAATCATATTTATAATAAAGATAAGGTGGAAGTGTTTTTCTTTGTAACAAACAAGATGTGAATAACGAGACTGAGATGGTTTAGACATGTGAAGTGAGGTACGCAAATGTATCAATAAGGAGGTATTGTGAGAGGCTACTATAACAAGTTTTGGGAGATGTAGAGCTAGATCGAAGAAGGATTGGGGGAGGCCGGAAGGTGATTAGTTGAACAAGTATGACACATAGTTTACTCAAGGCATGACCCTATATAAGAAGATATAGAGATTGAGGACTAGGATAAAAGGATATAAAAGATAGCCAAGTGTTGTCATACTTTTATGTGGGAGATGCAATTTATTCTCATCTTCTCTTTATTCAGTAGTATTAGTAATTAGTAGTCGTGTAATATCTTATTCTTTAATTTTCACTACTATCTGTTACTATATTAATTTTCTAGCTCAGTATATCTTGCTATTTTGTTGTTGTATTTTTCTGTCAATTTTACTTTGATTCTACTTCTTTTGGACATATGGTCTACCCGAAATAACCTCTCTATTCCACAAAGGTAGAAGTGAAGTCTACGTACATTCCATCCTCTCCAAAATCAACTTATGATATTACACTAAAGGTCCTGGTAATTGGATTTTGTGTAATTGGATGTAATTACAATGTCTGTCATGTTTGGTTGGACAAGTAATTACTTGGTCAGCACATAATTGGTGTAATTGGCAGAGGGTAATTACACTCTCCAATTCACATCCAGATGTTGTGAATTGCTGGTAATTACATGGTGTAATTACCAGCTGATTACTTTTTATTTTTATTTTTTTAATTTCTATTTTTTATTTTTTTGTTTTAATTTTTTTACTTCTATTATTTTAAGTTCTTTTTTTCTAAAAATTTCTAAAAGTTTATTTTTTATTTTATATTATTATATTTTATTTTCTTCTTGTTCTCAACCTTACTTCATGTGATTTTATGCAATTTTTTTGTATTATCTATTTCTTTATGTCATGCTTATTTTCTCAATAGCATAATTCTATTAGTATTCTAATTTTTAAATTAAAATAGAATTTATTGTTAAGTAAGGTTATAGACTTACTTTTTTTTAAAAATAAATAAATTATATTTATGTATGCTATGTTGAAATTTGCGATAAGAGTATTATGTTAAATTTTTTGTTTTGAATTTATAACTTATGTTATATTTTCAGTTTCATTTGATTTTGTAATATTGAATTCACATTGCAAGTCAATTTTCAATTAGACCTGATAGATTATCTTTTTGTCAACATTTTAATAATTTGTGATATTTTATTTATATATTAATCTTTTTATCAAACATGCATTTCACGATGTTAGTAGAAACTTCATACTTTTAGTTTTTATGATCAATTCAATTGAAATATATTAATTTGAAAAAATTAAATCAATTATTTTTTCATAATATTAGTTAAGAACATATGTTTATAATTAATATATTTCAAAAAAATTATATATATATCTTAAATATTTAATTTAATACCATTTATATAGTTTCTTATTTGTCTAGTATAAATTTTAAATAATTAATTTTTATTTTTAAAATTTAATATAATATTATGATTGCTATTGTGCATCCAAACAGAACATGTGTAATTACACTGTGACAACCAAACATGATATGTGTAATTACACTATGACAACCAAACAGGTCAGTGTAATTACTAGACTGTATAATTACTAGGCTGGTAATTATTATCCTAGTAATTACACTAATTCCAATTTTCAGGTGGCTTTCCAAACAAACCCTAAATATATTATTATTATAAATCGTATTTAGTTATAAACTCTTTTTTATCCTATTGAAAAGTCAGTAATTGTTTAATTTAACCGAAAGAATGATGGATAATTTAACTATTTTTGTTTCCCAGAAGGACAGTTTGTTGGTCTTAATTTAATAGTTTTACTAGTACTAATTAATTAACGGTTGTAACCCAACACTTGTACACTTTTGACATGTACCAAATCGATAAATTTATAAAATATTGCATCATGACCAGGGGAAAATAAATAACAATGAATGTTATTAAAACTAACACCTAAAAATTTAAATAACTTATAGATTACCTATAAAGAATTTTTTATTATTATTTAGCATTGACTCCTGAAGTTGAATTAACTAATC